>JANTFB010153076.1:0-12608 GCA_026546635.1 Porricondyla nigripennis | reverse complement strand
GTGTAGTTAAGGTCAATTTTGGTTACTATTTTCATGGAAGTTTAACGGCTCTTCCTACGTTTCACTTAGTTAGTGTTGTGGGGTAAGTACGTAAGTACGTATACGTACGCCGCACCGCACACATTTTCGTCGTTCACGTAAAAGACGTAAACGCCACGATAAATGAATGCGCTCATAAAATTGTCGAGCATGGGCGCATGGCCGCATGGTCGATGAGTGTGAGTTTGTTTACCTTTCGAAAACTGTCAGATATATGTAAGCATAAGTGGGTAGGTTGTTAGTTGCGCACCAATACAAAATTCATTCCCCTTCCACCTCATCGGGTAAATGGCATTCAGCCGTTCTCGGCCAAAGCAGGCACGCATTTGACGTGTAGCGAAGGCATGTAATTTTGCATATATGAGTTCGGTACTCGCATTTAGTTGGTGGAAGCATTATAGTTTAACGGGCCAGAGATATGCGGAACAGAAAACTGTTCATCGTGGAAAATTAAATTGTTTAATATTTAACCATTTGGTCGCTCTGCGTATGCACGGACGCTGTGGATTCAAAAGGATATTATTCACCAAAAATTATTCCGTAAATGTTTAAGAAGTGGGTCAGCGCCATACAGCATGGGCATGGATGAAGCTTATTGCTTTCGGTGAATTTGCATGCAATCATATTATGTGTAATTCACATCATGGAGCATGAACATGAACAACTGCGACCTGTGTACCCATCCATCCTGCATCCACATCCACGGTCTACGCACAAAATGCGAGCATAAATTCTTGTTCACGTATACAATGTACGTTCAGTCGCACACATTTGGTTCCGAAGAATTGCCGTCGCAATTCGAAACTAGAAATAAAAGTCGCAATAACTTTCGTTTTACTATATGATGAACGACGTAAATGTATCACAATTGTACGACGTTTTATGCTATCAGCTCGTATACATTCGACGATTGGGTCGTGTGCTACTACCTACTACCACTAATGCACAGGCACACCGTACCATTTTGTCTATCTTATGTGCGCGTTGAGTGGCATCGATAGAGTACGATAGAGCCGATTGTCGACAACCAGGAGAGGGCTGTATTAGAAGGAGAACTGCACTTATAGCAGGAAAATTGAGGGGATTACGGTTCTCGGGCATCAGTTGCTATCAAGTTCTGTGCAACGCACACTATCGGGGCTTGACACAATCAAACAATATTCATTGTATTTTGTTGTTGAAGGGACTCCGTTCGATCGGTAAAATCCAGAAATTAGGTGTAAGCGTGTAGGAACGATTGTGTTCCTTAATATCAAAATAATAAACCCCTTCACGCATGATACACTCGTAGTAAAGTATGATTTTATCGAAAAAAGCACACAAACACTCACACAAGATCTTCTTGGTGATTTTAGTTCGCGGCAGTGGCTTGTCGCTTATTGATCTGGGTAGTGTTCACTGTTCATGGGACACGCAAAAGTGGAACGACAACTTATTTATAATTGCAGAAAAATCATTTGGTGCGTGATGTACGCTTGGGGCATTATTTCGTTGGAGTGAGAACCACCAGTCAGCGTGAATTAGAAATTCACATCTCACACATGGTCCAATAAGTCAGTAGGATGACATATAGTCATTTTGACCGACAAGACGAAGAAATAGAAATATGCTAATTCACATTCCCCTGATCTGGACGCTTTGAGAAAACACGTCAAGTATGAGAATGGAGGAAAAGCAGAGTGAAAACCCTATGGGAAACGAATATAGGGGTAAAGGTGCTTTCCTAAGTGTCGCGAAAATGAGCAGCGAGTTCGGCAACTTGCATCGGTGCTAGGTCTTCGCAATGACCACTTAAAACGTTAATGAATAGAGTAAATATTTGTAGCG
Source organism: Porricondyla nigripennis (assembly GCA_026546635.1). Lineage (NCBI taxonomy): Eukaryota > Metazoa > Arthropoda > Insecta > Diptera > Cecidomyiidae > Porricondyla > Porricondyla nigripennis. Next base: position 10,742 of record JANTFB010153076.1, on the reverse strand, counting down.
CGCAAAGTAATGGCCCGTTTGACAACTATCCCTATCGAAAATGACAACACAAGTAGTACCCGCTATACGGGCTTGGATAATCAACCACCGAATATTTGGCAAACCGCAAAGGTCTGGAGCTGCATTTGGATGAATTAATACTTGACTGTTCACATTTCAAAGAATACCAGATTAAAATATCTGCTCCCCGATAATCTTCATTGTATAAACCGGCCGGCCGCACATTGGCCAGTTGAGCCACATCATTGATGAGCACTCGAACATGAATTCATGTATGGTTCAATTGGATCGTAGGAATCACCAAACTGGAAAATGATTGGGAACAGCAAACATTGTTTCGCAAATCGGAATATAAATACTTTGTAGCACTTTGTTTGGCCGAATACTTTGTAGCCCGAGATATTGGCCGAATTTGGATGTGTGATGTTTGCGGAAAATAGTGTCAGGTCCCATGACATTCAAAAATGCCCGAATCTTCGCATAAAGCTTCATTTCCTTTAAAACGCATTCAAGGGATACCTCAACCCTCTGCACTGAAGTACTCCAGAACATCACATATCCTGTAATACAAAAAAATCTACACATGGAGCGATGGGCGATGGGCCGATGGGCAAAGATCTATATGCACTACAGTCAACACACATTGAATGGGTGCCTCTATCACTGGAGTGCTTCGAAAAGACAAAAAATACCAAAAAGTCCCCTCATATGTACCATCCAAATCCAATGTACCAGCACGAGTTCACTCACATTCGGTATTGAGGTATAGAGACGCCAAAGCTCCACAGAGCTCGGATACATTCACTGCAAATTTGATGACGAAAGGAAAATACAATTTGACAAATTATGTAATCTATAAGCATAGAATTCGTAATAAGATTGGAATTTCGTTCGTGTCTTTTTTTCGTGCCGTCATCCCTTTTTCCGAAGCGAACACATTTTGGCTTTCGGCGTTGAACGCGCGGAGGGTCGTCTATGTTCGATTGTTGATCATTCCATTGCATCTCAGTGTGTGTGACTTGTCAAGCAACAACCGAAATCAAAGACAAATTATATAAGCGTGCAATGGACCAATGGTGCCAAAAACAGATGTTTATTCATTTGGTTTGGATTCATTCAAGTTTCGATTACAAAAATTATAGCTGCCCAAATCGAATAAGCCACCGGCTGCTTCATTCTCATTTTCGGGTCGTTCTAGTTCACGCAAACACAAAACCGAAAGCTGTCGATAAACTGCTGTTCATATTTATGCCGGAAACTCGGATTCGTGCGAACAGAGTTCTCGCAATACTTAGTATTTGATGACCCATGGCAGAGCTGCAGACGATGAGAAAGCCGTCTGCATTCTCCTAGCTGATAAAAACTCCCGAAACATTGTATCCTTACGCCCTGTAGGTTGTCTTTCGGCGGAACGCTGGAATGAACGATAAAATCACCTCTCTCGCGTACGATGTTCATTACGGCATTTAGCCGGAACACAATCTCGCGGAAGCACGAAACAATATTTTGCAAAATTCGATCAGAGTTGCCATTGATGCTGACGGCCAAATTGCACAATCGAGTACGAAAATTGAATTCGTTACGTATGCGAATGAAATAGGGCGAAAATAACATAACATTCAAGAACAAACAATTAATTGACGTTCGAATGCTCGCATGCTGCCGTTCCTGCTGCTGCTACAACATCAAATCAATCTGAATACAACATCGAATGTCGCCCATCCACCCATATGAGATTATATACCATGGATTCGATGCGCAACGATTGTCGCGAAGAAGGGAAAATCGAATGGAGCGAACGACACATTGGCCGCCACCGCCGAAATCACATTCATTCGAACACTTTGCCATTCAACAAATGACACTCGATGTGCGCGCATGTATGATGTGACAAACAGTGCGAAAATTGTGTTTCGATGGCATTCGCACTCGTCGACATCACCTTCGATACATGTGGAGTGGATATGAAGACGTCGAGAGAAGAAGAAGGGAAAAAATGCACAATACGACGTTAATTTTTCCGCCGGTTCACTCGTACCACTCGCTCGTGTGCTCGAAGCGACACTGAATTCGTTTTCGTTTGCCGTACGCCTGATCTTCTCCCAATGGTGACGACAATTCCGACAATGAACGTCGACACTCTTCTCCCTCGTCCATATATTTTCTCATAGTTGCTGATGTGTGTGTGTGTGTATGTTTGAAATATGTACATATTTCCAATAATATTTTCGGCTCCACTGTTTCACGCATACGGTGCATGTTGCGTACGGGCCCATGTTTGACAATGAAAATATGCGCCTGTGAAGCGCCATTTATATGCGATTTTTATTTCCTTCGTTCCATCCGTCGGTTCCAGTTCGTTCACATTTTTTACGTTTCTTTGCGTTCGGCCGAATTCGTGCCGCACACAACTCGTCAGTCCAAACGGTATATTTGTCTTTTATTCATTCCATTGATGCCTGACTCTCGGCGCACGGTTTATAAATATTTGAAAAATAAAAGGGAAACATAATATACATTTAGTTACACATGCGAATCTGACTCTCATCCTCCTCCCTGCGTGCATCTATCCAGCTTGTCTCAGTGTGGGTGTGTGATTTCGCTGGCTGCCATTGCACCCACATATCGTAATGATATATGTATGGATGGATGTGCTTTCAATCGTTCAATATTGGTCTTGTTCCATCGATTGTCTACGCATTGGACCACTGACGTTACTTATTCACATTCCGTCTTCGCCAGGGTGCACGCACAAGTTGTCGTCATGCCATTGTTGATTTGTCGGCATTAGCATTGGCTTCAACTGGGCCACATCACAAGGCACAAAGCACATCGATCCTACGGCTATAACACACGCGCATCATCGTATTAAGGTACGCACTCACACACGCGCATTATTATTATTTTCTTTCTCTATAAAATGCAATCGATGTAAAATATAAATGACATACAGTCTGAATATAAAATTCGGCATATATTTGGAGAGGATGGTCGATTTCGGAAAAAAGAGAGAGAGAGAAGAGAAAAAAAACTGAACTACGAAAGCGAAAGCAATCGTAACATGGAGCGAAAGTAGCGAACGAAATAACCTCGAACTGATATATGACACCGTGCACACTGCACAACATATGAAAAATCTCTGTTTCCCATGCTGTTGCCGAGGTGCGGCGCCCTCAAGGCACGGCCCGTCAATTACAAAGGAAATATAACCAGCGTAGTGAGCACATTCATTTGAGGCCAAAAATGCCTACGAATGACGACCGGCTCCACCACTACCGAATCCAAACTAAATAGAAGCGCATAACAAATAAAATGTCAGATGGAAAGAAGAAAAAAAATCGACGATAGAAAAAATTGAGATCATGCGGAAAGAGCATCGACTTTGCTGGTCGTCACTCCTACTCGATACGCGGCACGCGTTCATCGTCCATTCGAATGTACACACTGTGCTGTGCGGTATATCGATGTGGATATGCGTGCCCGTGCATTATCGGAGCCAGTGGGTGTGAGTATACGTATACATTATACATGTTCACTCGGATAGGGCAGCGAGAAGTTGTCGCCCCAGACGCGCATGAGAAACGAAGGCAGAAAAAAGGTCGCAAAGCCATTGTCATTATTGCCTCAATGATTTTTGGGATCGAATTCGTAGTGCGAGTGTGCGTGAGCGCCTATATATATCTGAATACATTTCCTTTAAATCAAGAATAATAATAACAAAGGAGACAAACAAATGCGACGCACTCATACGACCATGTGGCCGGGGCCACATTCTTCCCAGCCCGCCATGATCCCCACGCAAAGGGGATGGCGGACGGGAGAGATAAAGATGGCCATAGTAAGAGAGCGATAGTGATGGGGGGGGGGGTGTAGTCAGCACAGCAGTCAGTGCGTGCGACAAACAAACCAGCCAACCGAATAAAAAATAAAGAGAGAACTTAAGTTTATAGCGACCTTCCATCAATGAATACATTGTGCGTAGCAGCTCAAGCTCCAGCAGCGACAGAGACAGCGGCACCAGCAGCCCCGACTCACTTTCATATTGATCGTCTTCGATTATATTGGAAATTCCGTGAATTTGTTGCGTCTCCCATTCCCATGCTGGGTGCTATTTTGTGATCACTTTGTGCGTGGTGTATCGTTTCTCTCGTTGATTTGTGATTATGACTGTCGCATGGATCGCTCGTACGCAATCCCATTGCTACATTTCGTTGAACATATGAATCCTGGAATCATATATTGTTACTCGAGGTATAAATGATGGTCTATATTTTTTTCCCCATTTTCACCGACGAAGGTGAGGCAGGCGGAGAATGACGGAGGAATGGAACAGATTGCGGGTGATGGAGGGGACGGGGTGTGAGCGATGGTGTTATCATCATCATTGACAGCTGTCAGATTCACAGTCAGTCGATGGACTCGCATCATTTATTCACATCGTATTTTATATGCCAATATCCATTAGCCAATGCAATGGTTCGACACTTCGTGGGCGGCAGAAAAGCGACGCAAATTATTCGAAATGATGTCGTTTCGATACGAGTGCCGCGCGACAAACGGGTGCGATAGTTTTCTTCGTCATGCCCGTCATTCGAACGCATTTTCTTCCATTCGCAATAAGAAAACTGTTTTCGGAAACAAATTCGGTCGAATTAAAAACATCGTTGACGTCGCAGCCATTTGGTGTGCGAGGCACATTCCGCGGATGACGAATCGGGAAACTTCACGATGCAACTGTGCACTGACTGCTGTTGCCGTGCACCGTACGATCCTCTCAACTTCTCAACATTTTCGTTGAAGTGAATTCGCAAAAAGTTTGCTGCGCTTCGAGTGAAAATTTCGCAATTTGCCGCCAGATTTTCCGGATCTCTTTTGTTGTTGTTCAGGGTTATTTGGAAGGCATTCGCCATTCGCACCTGGTGTGTGCCATCTGCAAAATCACTGCACTCATTCATTACACATGGCCACATCACATCAGAAGAAGGCAGTGCATAGCTGGAAGGATGCTCGGATGTCGCGGATTGGTGGCATTTGCAATTTTTGGTGTGTTCGTTTGTCGCCGCGCACTTTTATTCATTTTTATTGTGCACGCGATGACTGACGTCTACCAGATTGAACTTTTCACGCATTCCTCCCATTCGAATTAAAAGTTTTTCACTCGTTTCGTTATGCAGGACACGTATGCTCGGTGCACGTAGCAACGATAGAGTTGGCATAGGTATGAACACTGAAGCCCGAACACTGAACACAGTGAACAGCGACTCGTATTCGAACAATAATAGGGTGATGTATGATTTTATTCATAGTTCGTTTGCCGTGCGATGCTTGCGCTTGGCTGGAGCCCGTCATCATTCCCCGTAGAGATCTTAACGCCAATTCGAAAGATTTGTACGTGGGTGAAACGAAATCGCATGGAAATCGCAACGCACACACACACAAGCCGCGGAACGTGTTCGGACGGCGAAGTATTCGAACTGAATTTATATCGACGAAAACGATGAAGTGATGGAAGTCGAAAACATCAGTAGCAGCAACAACAACAACAATGGCAAACAAATGGATAACTTCGGCGGGTAATTGTTTGGAAGCTCCAGATTATGAAGCAATGCATGGACTGGCCATCCAGTAACCGGACCAATATACAAAACTCATTTGGATTGAAGGCAGAGAGAGAGAGAGAGAAAAAATTGAAAAATGGACGTCGAGACTGTCCCGCTGTCCCTCTCACATGAATGGCCTCGCCGCACGCAAACACATTCGCACCCTGAGTGAGCTGGTAAACTGCAAAGAGAAAAAGAACAAATTAAAAGAAACAAAAGTAGAATGCGTAAGGCCAAAAAGCAGCGAGGAAACGAAGAAAATAACTGAAACATCAGCGAAGCACTGAGGCGTCAGGGCGAAGTAGCAGACTATTATTATTATTATTATCATCTTAGTGTACTGAAAATAAAGTTGAAACTTTTCATTTTGTTTTATGTTACGTATTAGTATTAATGCATTTATACGCCGTCAAGGCACACACACACACACACACACCCACGACTACTGCATAATTGCTGTTTATTCGCATTTTGGTGTACGTTCTTTCATTCCAATTTAATGTTTTCGAGTGCGCTGCACCTTATCCACCTTTTTCACCGAAAAATGTTGGGGCAAATGGATACCAAAACTCGTTCACTTGTCCTCGTCAGTTGGCAAATTGAAGCTGAGTTGTGCCGGCAAAAGTGGTAGCAGTTGAGCAGATTTAGTGTGGAAAATTGATTGCTTTAGTTCATTAAGAAAATCAGTGAGTTTTCTATTGGGATGTGGAAAACTTTGACAGGGGCCCGCATCATTGTCGATGTTGAGTGGTGCGGCCACGCGGCAAGTCAAGGCACGACCAGACACGACGACTGAGTGAGTGAGAGAGCGGACGCGAATATAAAGTTGAACTTTTGTTGTCGCACTCCATCAAATTTCATACACGCTTGCCGACGCAATCATTGGATTTCAATGTTTGCAGCATGCAGCCGGGCCACGTGTAATGCGCTAACGTGTGTATACCATATATCTGCCCGATGATGCTGATATTATGATGATGATAAATTGATGATGAACAACAAGACACCATAGGTGGTGGCGTAGGGGCGACCGTCCCAACACAAACGAAAAATCATATATATTTTTTCCTTTCCTTTTTTGTTTCGCATCGCATGGAAAGTTTTTGCCAGATGTTCTTCGCTAAGCTGGTGGCTGTTGTCTGATATGGGGCAGCCGAGCGAAGCAACAACAAGTCGACGTCATTATTTTCCACGAAAACTGAATCGTTCGTTGACCGACGCCGCACGCAAGCGACGAACAGGAAAAACGCTTGCCATCGGTTCGGTGCGTTGTCCAGTTGGATGCGAAAACAAAGCAAAAATAACAGAAAAAAAAAATTGTGAAAAAATAAATACGAATATAATCTGTTTTGACATTTGTATCGGCGCGAGGCGTGCGTGTCTGTGCATATGTGCTCACCGAATTTCGTTCGTATCGGCTACATGAACCATGTGGAGTGCGACTGCACAGAACGGAAGGGTGTATTGGCGTTCGTTCGCGTACACGGATCCACCGTATGCGCAATTCATTCCATATGGCAAAGGATCGAGTTGATTTACCATTCGTGCGACGGCGGACGGATGGTGCTTCTCACAACAGATTTGATTTGGGATCCGCGTCCCATTTCGCTGTAGCCCTAGATGGGTTCTGTGCGATATAATTTCGGTATTGGGGTTCATCGGTGTGTTCAAAGTTCATTCAGCATCCTGTGTAGTGTGCACCATCGCCCCCTTCCCCTGACAATCATGTTCTTCCGACACAGGAATAAGTGGTGCCACAAAAATGCCCGAATTCACGAAGCTTATCCTCCGCGCCAGAAACACATCCGAAGCAGCTGACATCGTAGGAGAAAAATACGTCTGAATGGATGGCGCTCCACGAGCGAAACTGCCCACTGAAATAGAGCCTCGAATGGCCTGATTCCAACGTATGAGGTCAGCCACACGTTCGACCTTACCGATAGCTGCCAAGTGTGCGAGAAGATGTCACATTCGGGCTGCGACGGTTGCGTGAGACGGATGTTTTCTGATTTCGGATTTTCGTCATGTGTCGATGTGTCGTGAACGGGATAAGTGCGTTCTCCGTGGTCTGCACTGTTTGGTAGGTGTGCCCTCTCTGCAGTTAGAGAATCGATTGCGATTTTTTTTCTGCTTCTCCTCATTTCGATATATTTTTCCAGTTCCGTTTGCTTCGAGTCCGTCTCAAGTTATCAAAAGCAAAACCTCTGACGACAGAGGGAAGCAAAATAAAAGCAAATTACGTTCGTGCAGAACTGATGGAAGTTTTACTTGTTGATTGGATTCACAATTGCGCAAGCATAATCGCATTAAATTCCCAATCTTTGGGTGTGTCAGTTTTTCCATTCCGTTTTCGTCGTGTCATCGTTGCGAAAATGGCAGCAAAGCCAAAACGAGCACACCATCAACTTCAATACTGAGATTGACTGTATCAGAAGTCTTTAGACGACGTCGCAGAAGTGTATACAAATACATGGAACCCGCCGCAGACCTGCTCCCTCTTCCGAACGGAGCAAAAAAAAGCTTTCATCTCGCACGTCAACTTATTCGAGCTGATGGTGATGACGGTGGGTACAGTCTTGTACACTTGTACACGCTACACATCCTTGGCGCGATATTTTGTTGCGTCGGACGCTGCTATTATTATTATTATTATTATTATTATTATTATAATGTACATATTAGGTACACGAAGAACAAATCAATGTGTGCACTATGAATTATGCCGGGTTGCGTGTGTCTCAGATGGTATTCCGCATGCACGCCCGATCTGATGTTCGCACATCGGAGCAGTGGCACCAGCAGCCGGAGGAACATAAATCGTCTTATCCAATTCGTTGTGCAGACAGAAAACTAAACAAGCGCGCACAAGGTGCGCGCGCCGACCGCGTCGTGCCCTCTCGCCACCGCGCAGCCCCATTCCACATCCCGTCAGCCGTTCGCTGGCTCACCATTCCTGCACAATAAATGATAAAAATACGCGGCGATGATGCGAGCAGTCCGAAAAATGAACGAAAAAGGAGAAGAGTGAAATAAATATATTTTTCGTGCATGCGGTATTTCATTTCATATTTTGTAACACATAATAAACAATTTCGAAGCGACCGAACGAATGCGAAGAAATGCGGGACGAGAGAAGCCCCCCGAAAAAAAAGCACACACACGCGCGGAGGAGCGAAGGAAAAACGGGTGATATGTGAAATTGAAGAGCCGAGCAGCTGAGCAGAAAACACTGAAAAGTGAAATAGAAAATTGAACGTGCGACGACGAGGAAAATGAAATAAAAAAAAAAAAGGAAAAAGGGAAAATGCGGAATATCGGAATGGTGTGTGGCGCGGCCAACTGCACACAGGCGTGATGCGTGCGTGTGTGCCAATGCCAACGAAACGGGTAAGGTATCGCAGAGCAGCCACAGCAGCCGGTAGCTGCCTCATCGGTGCTCTCGTATGACCGACAACACACTCGGTGTGAGCGCCTGTGGAGAGAGGGAGAGGGCAAGCGAGTGTGAGTGACTGTGACGACGGCATGGTGAATGGTGTGCAAAGACAGTGTCAGGCAAACAGTGTGCTGATGCTCTGCGAGCGGCACAGCCAGCGCGAGCACCAGCCGGCAAAAATAATAGCAACAAATCAAACATATATTCTTCTTATCGCAACGTAACACGCTGTTTACTTTTTATGTTTATTTTTATTGTTGTGATTTTATTTTGTAGCGAGCTTTTTTCGCCGTCGCTGTCGCCGTCGCCAACGTCAACGTCGTCCTTGCTGCAGCCACATTTATGCCCTCTCTCTTTCTCTCATACACACACACACACTGTTTCATTCTCGCTTCGCCCCCCCCACCGTTTGCCCAGTCCCTAATGTTGCCGCTTCCATCGTCATTGTCAAATTTGCCGGCGACGACTCGAAATCGGCCCGACATTCGGTTGTGTTGCCCTCACTTTTTGCTTTTTTGCGCTTCAAAACCGTTTTGGCTTTTGGTCGCTTCTCATTTTTTGTCTGCCCGACTCGACTATACCATCATCTCGATGCATGCGTTTGCGTCGTACACGAATAATCACGAGAAGATTCGCTGGTAAGTCGTGTGCGTTCCTGACGCTGCTCCGTTATAATAATAATCTAAACTTGAAAATCATATGCATTTCTGTGTAAAAGTATTCGACTTTCCTCTGTGGCTACGGTTGCCGCTGCCGACGCCACTGTGCTCCTCCGATTGGCCCGTTCATCATAACGTGCACTGTGCAATCAAGTGCTTGGCAGTTCTGCTGCGCTTGTACGCGCACGCGTGTGTGTGTGTGTGTCGTTAAGAGATTATACAGGTTATATCGTACACCGACGGTGGAATGGAAGGAAAATAGAAATGGAAAAATGCAGCCAGCACACGAACGCATTCCGAAGGAGCGAAGGGAGGGTTTCGTTCGCATAAAACGCAATCACAGGTTTCCACGGTAAAACGAAATGCGAACGGGCCCGGTGACGACACACTCACTCACTCATTCTCACTCACGCACGGCAAGCACACAAGCTCCAACTGAGACAGAAAATTATTGAACTTCCAACGTTAAATCTTGGGCCATATAAATTGTGTACCTGCGAAATGTCTGTATATGAGATGGCGAACGCTTTTAAGCGACAACAGCACAAGAGGTTACCGCTCCAATGACGGTGCACGTTCAAGTATTTCACCAGCGAACGAACTGCAGTGCCGAATAGTTGTCGAGATTGTGCATAAGCACAAGCGAGCGATGCACATAAAAAATGGTACTACCTAGGTACTGGCTCTAGTCCTAGTCCTAGTAGCTGGTAGGAATGGTAGGTACGGTCTCGCGAAAAACGGTGCCGGTACATTCATAGCCAAGTAGTCAAGAGCCGCAGAGTCGCGGAGTCGCGCGCAAAAACACACACAGAAAACAGTTCAGCTTTGTTATCGGCCAACCAGAAATCGCAGTCGAAAACGAGCACGAATGAGCAAAGTGAGTTTTTGCATTTGCCACGGCTGCTGCCGCTGCCACTGTCGCTGATGATGGTGATGATCTCGAGCATCGCATTAAAATCTGCAGCGTATTTGTACGCACACACGGCGCTCTCTCTCTCTCTCTCTCTCTCTCTCTCTCTCTCTCTCTCTCTCTCTTTCTCTCTTCCGCTC
>JANTFB010152632.1:0-10326 GCA_026546635.1 Porricondyla nigripennis | reverse complement strand
ATACATACAGGTCACACTTACACAGTATGTGCCTGTGCACGCACAGGCTTTCGTGCACAGGCACAAACTGTGCAATTGTGAACTGTATGTATTGAATTATACTAAGGATTCATCATATTCAACAATATTTCAACTCACCGCGCCCTGTTCAGGACGCTTAGCGTCCTGGATTTCCATTAGAGTAACATATATTCAATAAAATAACGCGTTTCTGGATTAAATATCTTGTTTTTGAATTCTTTAACTTGAATAATCATTGAAATCTTAGAAGAAAAAGGAACCCAAAAAAAAATTACAGCTCCTATACAGCGCATTTCAGCGATGAGCGTTCACGTGCTGGATGTGAGCCTCAAGCAGGTGAAATCCAGCTTATACGACGATTTTCCATAGCCGATTCTATTCAAGTCGACATCCAAATTTTGAACTCTGATGAATTGATACGAATTTGTGAACGCACTCTCGCGAATAACTTTTGTTTGAAATGGTGGCAAACCGGATGATTGACCCATGTGAACTGCTTCGCAAGCATGTCTAATTTTTCGGTGACCTGCGAGAATCCATGCATGATAAATGCATTACAAAAGCTACACCTTTTCAACTGGATATGTAATGAACGATAGAGTCGTAGCTCGTTTCAGCTGTATGGAGTCCGAAGAAGCTGTGAAAAACATTTTACATCACGTACGCTTGGGATGTGCTGTTTGGGATGTGTTAGCAGGCAGTGACCGACCAACGACAAGAGACATTCGAAAACTTTAAATTGTTTTTCTTCGACGTAAATTGTACACCAGAGCAGAAACATGGTCGGCGCTGAGCTGAGCACATCAAAGCGTTCATATATGGCTATGTGTTCCACTCTATGTGACTGCATACATGCCGCCGTTAAAGTGACTGAAGCATGAATGGAAAGAACGAAAGAAAAACTGCTGTTTCCATTTTTGAGGTGTGGGAGGACAGAGGGAATCGGCCGTACGAAATAGTGTCCATCGTCACAGGGTCCGGGATCCGAATGATTTTCGGTCTTAGGGTCCCCGGAAATTGTTTTGAGCACCTTTTTGATACTTCATCGTTTCACGTTCGGATGCGGTGTTATACGTTGTGCTTGTGCGGCGTGTGGAGTGGGAACTGTGAACATATGGGGCCAGACGAAAAATCAGCTAAAGTTTGCGGAGACCAATTTAGTAAGTATGGGCTAACAACGCGTAGTTCCTGAAATCGGAGCTCGCGTACGTTGTTTTCTAGTTTTTTCTTCTCTGTGCGTCCGGTCACAAATGGTGTGTGCATGTGGATACTCCCGAAAAATACGTACGGCATATCGCACCCCAGTCAACTGGACCGCATGACGGCTTGTTCATACATAACACCCGGATTTTAGAAAAATCATCCGGAACGTATGGTAGTTCATGCTGATTGGTTGGGCGCTATGTCGGTGGACACTAAGTCATACATCCGGCAACGAAGTACAAACAAGAAAAAGTATAATGTTTCATTCATGCAAGTTTTACTTTGTGTTTTAGTTGAAATCTTCGTGCGCTGCTTGAAATGGCAAATTGTGCTGCCCTGCCGTAGCGGGTAGAATGAGGCGAGAGTCGTATGTGCGATGATCGGCAAAATTCCACGCTCACACGATCGAGTGCCCTTTCCATTCATTTCGAGCACTATTTGGAACAGACATTTTCCGCTGCCCCAAAAATACGTACAATCGATTCGCATGGGCCTCGGCATGGGCAACGCGGTAGGTACACACGGTGAAACAGAGCTCACGAACAAACGAAAAATAAGAAAATCCCTGAAAATTACTTCGCTCAACTTGATCTGGTTTGATTTCCGAATGTTGTGCGCTCTGACATTTCATCCGAAGCGGAACGAATGAACAGAAAAATAAAGAATCAAGAATTGAATTGCATTTTTTATAATATATTTGCTCTTTGAACAAAGTGTAATGGCAGGGGGAAGGAATGGTGATGTTGGATGGGAGAACGGTATTCGCATTTTGTCGAGCGAAAAGAATCGTGGAAAATTGGAAAACAGCATATGCATTGCGTTCAATTACTCGATCCAACCAAATACACAGCCGAAATAAAGGACTCACGTCACCGGCACACACACACATTTATCGGCGCTGCCTTGATCGTGGTGGTCGGTGGCCTGACCTATTATTCCGCACGCGGAATTGATTCCGAGAATTTCGCAATCGACTTACCAAATTGAGGACAATGAAAATCCATTCCATACCATTCACGATGAATGTTGTTTTTCGACATGAAAAGTCAGCGTCAATGTCTCAATACAATGCTAAGAGCTCGGACTGTGCCACTGCAGTGCACCGGAATAGATTAACTGCATAAAAAATTGCGTTTTTTTGTGAGCGACGTTGATAACGCACTCTCTTTCATACGATGATTTTTCATTCATCTTTCAACTGTTCCCTATTTCTAGTTTCTGCGGCTGCTCTCTCTCTCTCTCTCTCTCTCTCTCTCTCTCTCTCTGTCTCTCTCTCGACCCGGGGTCCGGGTGGTCTAATTTTTGGCGTTTTTTTCTAACGCCATTCGATCGCTCTCATTGTTATGATTCATCATAGTAGATTCTCGAGGCCCGAGGCTCTATCTCCACCCAGTCCCAAGATATGTCCACATCCAGAGAAAAAAAATACACGGAGTAATACAGTAGCGTAATACTCAGAGTATAATACTTACTCAGTATACTTTATGCTTAGAGATAGTCTGGAATGAGGTAGAGATATGGAAGCACGCTGAGCATCCCCCCCCCCACACACAAGAGCACACACAGACCCACCAGTATTTTGTTCTCTCATCAACACGATGTGCGAACAGCAAATATCAAGTCTCGTTAAAAGTTTCATCGACAAAGGCGAAAGCACGTTTTCTCGAGCACATTTTGGTCGTGTGTGGTCGAGAAATATGTCCATGTGGCACACGAAGTTTTCACAGTGCCAGCACGTCCCGTACCGAACGTCACCAGTGAACGAGAGGAAGTTATTAAACATGAACATAATGAAAAGATAGATTGTTGCTGGCGATGCGGACAGTGTTCCCTTTGTCGAAACAAGCAGAAACAATATCAATTTGGCAAAGGTTTACACACAGTCTCACACTCACCTCGACACATAGAGCAAGCATCCAGCATCGGTTGCATCAACGTAGCAACACACACATTCTGTTACACACGCAGTGAAATGAACCAAAAATGTTGGTCTAACCACTCCTGCTTCTTCCGCTTCGGCCACACAACCGACTGAAATCTCCAAACGCATGTAAAATTGAAGTGCCAATTTCGAGGCAATTGCGAAATTTGATAGTTTCCCATTGGCCTTGCGAAGCGGAGCGGATTGGCAGAGAAATAGCAGACACTGCGATGTCATTCATCATTTCGCTTACGTTCGAACTTGGTCATTGTCTCCGTCGAAGCGAAGCTGACAAATCAACTAATTTCAGCTGCTCGAATTAATTTCTACTTTCGAAACCACCACAATCCGGAAAAATTCAATATTTGTGGTTTATTTGCATTCTCCAAGCATAGCTCCGAACAATGGGGAAATGGTGCTCGCGATACGTCCGTGTGACATTGCGCTTCCATCGCTGCCAGTGGTTTCGCTTCAATTCATCCCTCGCTTTTTTATTTCTTCTTATCGCACACAATCCATGCAACTGTCACCATAGAAAACAGAAGTGCAGCGCAGGTTCCTTCTCATGTTGCCACGACTAGCATTCACTATTTACTTTTTAGCGAAATGAGGAATGGAAAAGCGTCGCCGCTGCTATTCTGACACATTTCGTTGACTCGGTTTGGCTTGATTCGGCTTGACTTGTGATGTCGTCGACTTTCTCAATTCTATTTCCTACCCAAACACATACTCCCAAATAAATCGAGAGCTGGTAACTTGATTTTGAAGTCAGCATCTCTGTTGCCGTGGGATGTGCTATGCAACAAAAGGTCAATTCGAATCTGAAGATCGACGGAGCATATGTCTTCGTTGTTATTGTATATGTGTGATGTTTGTGTACAACTGTTTTGCAAGCAGACGAATTACTCGGGAAATCGTCGCAGTCAGCAGTCTACACACAAACAATATCCTCCCCCTTCCTCGCCCCGTCTTCGCCTCCGTTTATGGATTTGCGAGCCTTACGTTTATTTTGACTCATTTGTTTGAACTTCGGATGCTTCGCGAATGACATAAGGATCACGATTCAAGCGAGCGAAGAACGAGTGGAAGAGTGTCAAAATGAAATTCGGTAAGACGTTTGGTACAAAAATATCATTTTAATAGCCCAATGAGTATGTGTTTTAAAGTGGACTCCATACTTACAAACAAAAAATGCCCACCAATCACCCCCTCAGCTTTAACACGATAATATGACCAACAAGACGAAGAAATAGACCTTTACATTAGAGCTGCAATTTTCACAAGAATGAAGGTACGATTATTATCAACAATGGCTCGTTGGAAAGATAAAGGTCCATTTCTGTCACAGAAGTAACAGTTTTCAGTTTTTAAATGGTGTTGCGGACGATTTCCACTATTTTCCGTTGCTCTGGTATGGCAATGGCAATACTATTTCAAATAGTGTGACAGAAATGGATAACTAGGACCTTCACGTTTCCGACAGGCTGGAGATGATACCTCTGACCGAATTTTTGTGGAAATGACGATCATTCTCCGAAATGTCCAACTTTTCGATTTTCCCCTGTTTTTTGCTTTGCAGTTAAAGTCTTACAGCGTACCCTCGAGAGGGTTCTAGCGCGACAAACAATATTTTTTCATTATAGTTTTCTACGATCCGGTCGGAAAATTACGATCTCTTGATGGACAAATTTTCCGACCGATGACTTAGAACTACACCAATCTCTACCCGCTTGACTTGAGCTCTTTTTGCCGCTCACAAAAAACCATCAAAGCCGGTACACTCTAATGTGCATATCGAACACTCCCCAATTGTTTTCATCCTCGTTTCGCATGTCTCAAACGGCGCACGTCCTTCTGAATGGTTTCTGCTTCCATTCATACCGTTAGCGTTCGCAACTCAGTACATTTCCACCCTGCTCCGTTCGCACATGCACAGTATATCACATATATGGTATGCAAACTTTATCGACGCATGTCAGATTCATTCACCGTCATACGTTCCCATTGAGGTTCACATCGCGCATCTCATGGATTTATTCCATTTATTTATTGTGGTTGTGTGGGTTGGTGAACACAAGATGAAAATCGGTACATACGACGCAGAGACCTTCTCGTGTGCGTTCGTATGGAAATAAAACCGCAAGGAAAAAAATCAACACAAGTGACTGGTTTTTCGGAATGACAGATTAAATTCATACGCGAATGGCTCTGTATTCCACGGCTGACGTGTTAGTGCCAACACACACACACATGTTCTGTGACTTTTTGGCCCTTGCTCTGGCTCCTCTTGATCGTCGTTGAAAATCGATGAGTGGATAGGGAAACTGGACTGGTGAACAGCAATACCCATCGGCGGTTCTCATTCTCTCTTTCGAAAGGGATAAATATGAATACTTCGCATGTGTCACAACAAATTACGGCGAATGAATTGTCTGTTCCATTTATTCTCCTTGTACCCATTAACATAAACAGTTGATGTCCGAAGGGTTTGAGTAGACCGCTAGAGGTATGTCTCAACTCTATACCAAATATTCAATTCATATAACATTGAACTCTTTAACTTCAAGCACAACCGCAGTAGCCGCATGTTCAGTTCTTTACTGAACTCGATTTGCACTCTCCACCGCTCCCTGAGCCCGGTGTGCAATCTCGACACAGACGAAGACGCCTCACAAATCCGACCGAAAATGAATGAACATTCTATGGTCGAATGTTGAACCAGTGCGTCTTTCATCCACACTTTCGCATTTACATTTTCCACATTCTGCCGTCTGTGTGGAAAAAATGCCATTGTTCCCTCTATCGGACTTAGGCGCGCTTCACTATCGATTCACCGTAGTCGGTCGTATTTATCTGAATGTGCGCCATTTGAGTCGAATCGCGGCAACAGCAACAAGAGTGCCATACACAAAAACTGCCATAGTGCCATACTTCAACACAAAAAGTGCCATACTTCAACACAAAAATTCATTAAAATTATACGGAAAATGCGTCACATGCCATTTCCGTGCGTTCGATGTGCCTGCTCAATCGGTGCTCACGGAAATTGGCAATGTTCGCATTCCGCATCCGCAGCGATTGCAACGGCAGGAACAAGAATAGCTCAAAAAGTCTCGAACAACGTCAATCACTTACATCCGATAACATCTTACAAAGCTTGAAATGTGTTCCTTGTCGAAAGTTGCATACGCAAAATAAATGGATCGGCTTATTGTCGTTTCAATTGTGATCTAAGTGGCTGAGTCGCGTGAAAAATCGATTCGAAATTTCTGCGTACTGATGGTGATGACACCATTTAATTTGTTTAGGCAGCGATTGAAAGAAAATGGAGCAGATTCAACAGAGAGGGAGAAGGAAGAACTAGGTAGAAGGCAGATGTTTGCAAAGTATGTTCCACTTTTTCATCTTGACAGCGAACGGCCGTTACCAGTTTAACCATTAATAATTCAAGCGCCATGTCTCACACAAATTGAATCTGGAAACTTCGAGGTTTGATGGGTCTCCAGTGACTAGTAACACCTATACACCATAACGATACATCCAACGTATCTGCTACGGCACAAAGATACTCGATTCAGCTCAAAAAATAGCAAATGAAATAAAACGAAATGAGAAAAAAAATCGTGTGTCGCCCGTTCGAGCCGCAATCGTATGAGTGTGACTGAACGCCGAACGCGGCCGGCCTGTTCAAGATCATAAATCGTATTTTTGACATTGTTCGCAATGTGCCATGATGTCAGGTCGATTGCTATTGTGTTGTATTGCACATGAAAGGGAAGAATGAAAAGACATAATAAACGCCAACGAATACGACGAGCCGTTCACCGACCGCAATCATCGGCCCGCGTGTCCTCCACATGCACTTTCCTCTATACGGTTGCCCTGTATCAGCTGCGAAACATACAATAAGAAGAAGAACCATTTTTGCACGAAATATGAAGGACACGAACGGGAGAAAGCGCAAAAGCTAGCAAAAAGGGGAATAAATGGTGATTTTATGGTATTTCTGAATAGGCGGCTGTCGCCGTAGAGGCACTGGGTAGCGTACGATGCACTCACGTACATAGTAGAAGGTGCTGCACTGGACCGGTGTTGTCGTCGTTAAAAGCATAAATGATCGTAAATTATTGCCGGTGATGGAGTGCAATGGACAGACCGACAGCGACACTAAAATAACTTCTTTTTTTTAACTTTCTGTGTTTGTTATTGTAACAAATGTATGACTGTCACGCTAGCATGCCAATACACCGGGGCACATGGAATTGCGGCTGATCTGGGTTGGGATTGGAGTCAGCAATGTATTACGCATACATGAAATGCACATTTAGTGTGCGACCATATGTTGTGCGGTGGTGTAGGTTTGATGGGTTCACGTGTACGATGAGCTTGTGCATGTTTGCACTATGCATTCATGTTCTCCATTCCCATCGGTCGATTAGCACGGCGCACTGAACCCGATCCAACACAAAATGAACACGATTCACAAAGCTCACAATGCGAAATGGATTATGTTATGCGTAAGGCAAACCATTTTCCCTTCCTCTCTTTCTCTCTCTCTCTCTCTCTCTCTCTCTCGCATACAAAGACACAAAGGAAATGATCCGGCACGCGAATAAGTGCACGTGCCGGTACGTGGGCATGGGCATGGATCGCGGACAATTGTTCAGCATTTTTGTTACGTTTCCGTTCCAAAATCGTACATCAGCAGCGAACTGTCAACGACGAAAAATTTATTTTCACCATCGTCCCGAAGCATGCATGTAGTGTGTGTCGAGCTCAGTTGAGCAATGGCATAAAGTGCATCGGATTCCGTTCGTTTATTTCAATTTCGTTTAGTAGGCCATCGACCCATCAAATTCACTAACATACTTACAGTCATACACACTCATCCCCTGGCCCAGTCTTATGGGGGACCGCCGACACAGTGCAGCGCGTAATTCATTTCATACCACTGACGCACCATTTCAGGCATCAGTTCGTTCATAAATGCTCTCGCCAACGCGAATTTCTTCATGTGTTGCAGCCTGCCATCGCATATTTTTGCTCCACCCTTTTCTAATTTGCTCAATGTTTCTGCACAAATGGCACTGGCAATGGAAGTTGCAAGTCTCTACGTCAAATATATCTGCTACTTTGACTTTTGAATGTATTATATTTGAGGTTAACACGCGTGATGTGGAAGATGGAACCCAAGCCATGGAAAATCGTATTCCGCACCTACCTACCCATTCGAATTTTATAACGAGTGTTGAATCCACATACACACACATACCCATTACCCATACGCAGAAGGACGAAGGGAAAACAAAAAATTGAAAATGAAAGCAAAGAGAAATTGGATCATGTCATAAACACTGACTTCCTGAATGAAAGAATTTAGGTACAAAGTACGTCTCAATATCTATGAACTTTCCCAAGTCGCATGTTTCCCCATTCCGTTCAAAATACATATTTCCCGCACCATGCGATTCCGTATTTTGGGTGCCGTATGCGATTGGACGAATGTATGTCGCTGCCGTATGCGCTTCTGAGTGTTATAAACGAAATGAAAAACGAAAAGCAAAAGCAGAAATAATAAAATCGCACTCACACAGCACACAAGCTTTTCGTACCCATTCGATTCGGCGAGTATATGAGGCTATAGTATATAGTAGGAATGGTCACGGCGCACGCGGCGCCGCGGCTTCGCCGGCGTGGCGCCGACTTCAGGAATTTCGGAACGACGCGGCACGGCGCGGCGCTGATTCTCGAAAGAGCACGGCGCGACGCGGCGCCGCATCTTAAGAATTTGAAATTAATTTCAAATTGCAATGGCAGAAGTGACATTATAAAAGACTCGAAAGTGAGCTGCTGACATCAAGTCCAGAAATGGATTTCTTCATGCGATTCATTTGTACGGCGATGTTTGTCGCTCCCAAAAATGCAGCCCGGATCGGATATCAGTTTGCAATAGCACAATGAATTCATGGAGACATCCTGAATTTTTTGTTTCCTTCATCAAGACATCCTGATTTCTCCATACGAGATATTTGTACGATGTGGTTTGTCGCTCCCATATCCACATTTCTGGAATGAAAATCTTTGAAACAAAATCAAATTTCGAATTTGACTGACGGCGCCGTGACGCCGCCTAATACGGCACGGCGTCATGTAAAGGCGGCGCGGCGCTCGATTTTGTGCGCCGTGCTCATTCCTAGTATATAGGCTGTTATGAGTGAATCTACGGGGAAATTGAAGAAAAAAAAACAATTTACATTTCATTGCTTGTCGTCTTTTTCATGGGCCACCGCATTTCCGGAGGTTTGACACAGGCTCACCCCTCGAATTCCTCTTCTGACATTCAGACATTCGCTAAGAGCGTGTTTCCGCATCTGATTTACGTATGCTTGCAAACATATTTTTATGCTTGATGATTTCCAACGTCTCAAGCGAGTAGTTTTCTTCTGACGTAAACTTTACATTCATTCACATCTCACGGTGTATTCGCGCATTTTTATTCACTCTTCGTGGGGTTCATTCCTCCTTAGCCCGAAATTTATTAGTGAAATAAAGGAAACGAATGGAGCGTTCCGTCACATCTACAGCTCTGCAGCCACAGTCGATCGCAAAAATGACACTTTTGCTTCGGATTTGCGGCCATCTTCTGGCCAATGAGAGGAGTTATGTGAAAAGTGATTCAAAGTAGGAACAAGAACGGGGAATTGAAAATTTCCCCCCACCCAACCTAATAGATATCGTTCAAATCGATGTTTACAGATGTCAAAGCATTGGTGATATGCTGTGAAATGAGCGATATAGCCACAGAGGGAGGGATACTGAAAAGACGGGCGGAATGCCACGCAGTGTATTACCATTGCGCTGGAGCTACCATCTTCCAAATGACTCATTTACATCTATTGCTGACGGATATAATTAAGAACGAAAGAGCAATTTTACGATTTCAACTTGACGTGCCGCTGATGAACAATTTTGGCGAATTACTTTTTTACGATGGCTTCAGTTATTCCGATTTCCGATGGTGTTGGCCAAGGGTTCTTTACTGAACGTCGCCAGCTGTCTATGAGCTGTTTTAGCACGGCTTTCTCGGGCAAAACACTTACGTTGAATTTATGCCGTAAATGCCGTAAACAATGTGAAGTGTAGAGTTGTCAATTGTGGAGCGACGATTCGGTGAAAGGAAC
>JANTFB010152410.1:0-10331 GCA_026546635.1 Porricondyla nigripennis | reverse complement strand
TGCAATCGAAGACCGAACATTTGCTTTTGTGACATTTTTCCAATCGTTTCGATCAACATAAAAATGACACTTTATGCGAAAATTGTGCAAATAATCTTAATTTGCTACGGCTGGTGCCTGGCATGACGGTGACCGATCCGGCCTACACCCAAATACGAACCGGTGAGTGAAAGTGGCACTTCGTTCAGGTTCATTTCTTTGCTTTATTCATTAGCGAGGTGCATTAGCGAAAGGGAATAATTATTGAGTTGAGGTTCTGCTGAGCGACGACCAGACGGAGAAAGCGTTGATGATGCATCGGGGGTGCGTGAGCTAATTGGATGCTAAGATAAAATTAACGATTCGAGTGAAGCGAACACGGAACCGCAGACAGTTCAATGTTGATCGGGAATGTGTCTTGCTCACCATAGAGGAGAAATGTGAGAGCAATTGATGTATTCGGTAAATTACGGCTCGAATGCTTCTCATGCATGCCACCTCGCTTCGAAAATATTTGGAGCCAACCAATTCAATGAGACCATAAACAGGTCATCCGCATCTGTCAAAATTCTAATAAATATGTGTTACCTCAATAAGGTCATTTGCTTCAATATTGTGTGCCCGTTCATTGAAAACTGTATTCGAGGTGGGACATCCATTTCAAGCATACAGATCTCGAGGTAGAAACTAAAATCGGCGAATTTTCGTGTCTCGCGTGTGACAGTGCTGGTTGTTCCTTGAACGCAAAATATCGATTGTAAAGGGATTGAACCATTTGTGAGGCGGCCGAACAAAACGAACGATCCGATTCTCCAAATAATAATTCGTCATTTTGAGTCGCCGTTCACTTTTATCAAGGAAAATACTGTCGCATGTGAGCTCCGCCGACCAAGATTGTTCAATAGTCCAGGCGCATGCGTTCCGAGTGAATTCAGAGCCAAATGGATAATAATTACAATAATTAGGATCTGGAGCAATTGATTGCAATATTGCATAATGCACATCGATTTATTGCTATTTATTCATCAATCAGTGCATATTAGCCCAGATCAGCGCACACGAATTAGATGCTAAACGAATAATTTGACTAATGATCAGCACCCAAATTGCAGCACACGATTAAGCAGTGTCACGCATCGCCGTCACGCCATCATGTCGTCACGGACCGATGAAACGTGTTCGACATCATTGATCCAAAAATTGTGTATAAATTGGGGGATTCAATCAAAGTTTTATAATGTTGTTGCGATTAAATTCCGAAAAACCGGTTGCGTGTGCGGTAGATTTCCATAAGCGGATCCCATGTTTTTGGTCACGAAATCAGGAATAACAAATTTTGAGAAACAAAGAAGTCCGAGAGACATTCTTTGGTGCTGCGAGTCGACCAAGTTCCAAACGAACGACTTGTCGCGTGCTATCATCGTACGATTGCCGAAACAGAACAACAGACACACGAAAAAGAAGAAAAAAAACGTATTCTTCCGCCATTCGAGTCACTTTTGGAATAAAATATGACAATTTAACGACATGCAGGAACACTGTAATAATAATAATGGGCGGTCGTTTCACGCATTGATTCGTGCAATTTTCTTATGCGACATTTCGGACAGAACTTCCGCGGTATGGACTGTAGAGTAGGCGCACCGCACACCTTATCGCATTTCGTCCACATCTACGATTCAATTATGTACGGAAACTGACATTTCGTTTTATGGAGTAACCTGAGGCAGAAGAGCACTCGCGAATCACCAAACCGACCCTGACGTTTATGTTACCTACGTACGAATGATAGCAAAAAATGTGTCGTGTAAATATCAAATGAACACAGTGGATGCGTTGCGCTTGTTAACGAGATAGTCGGTGTCGACATACTCCGTCGAGTCGCACGCACACAGCCAGTGAGGATGTTTGCCAGTAGGCGCGCTAAACGTAGATCAAACAAATGAATCCATTTTGCCGTGTTCGATTGTCGTCATTTGCGAATAGACAGGGATTCACTGCTCGAGAGAAAACGATGAAATAGAGATCGGTTCACATTCTGAATGGTTAATTTTGCCGTGTGGATGGGCTGAGGCGCGAAACTAGGTTTCAAGTTCAAATATCTTCGGCCAAGTCCTGGACCTTTTCCCTGACGCTGAGAGTTCCGCAGGTTGTTCACGGTGAACGTAACGCTGTCGTAATGCTTTCCCAGTCTTACCATTCTGGGAATACTCCAATTGTGATAGCATAAGGCGAATGGTTTTGCGATCATTACGATCGACGAACGAAGAATTGTCGGCACCATCGCGACGAACGTTTTACCTGTACTAATCGCTACCGGTCGACCTCGTGAACGGCAACATCTTAACCGTTCATCGTGGTGCGTGGTCAACCATTCTCTTCGGGTTTTCGAGTTTATCGAAGTTCGTGCACATGACAGTTATTGGTCAATATCAAGGTGAAAGTCATTTTACACAGTTCCGAAACAACTGGATGTGTTTGCCATGCATTCGTACATTCTTTTTTCGCGCAGCAAGTTTCCGTGGCGTGCCGCGTATCTCGTTTTCTTCGCAACGGGGATCGTCGGTTCGTTCACACGCGTGACATGCTCATTGACCAACCGACTTCAGGTTTGTTTTCCACCCGCCTCCTTATTATTTGCATTGAATTGGTCGGAGCGAATTCGACCAACACTTAATGGTGAGCAACGACATTTTTCGTCGTGACTTTGACTTACACAATAGTCACGTGTGACTTGTGATGCGACGTAGTTGGTTCCGGCAAGCGACGCTCAGAACGGCGATATAAACAGCAGCCTCTTGCCAGGCATGAAATGTTGCAATGACTGGACATTTTCAGCCCGAATCGAAAAAGGCGGTTCACAGGCTCACATGCTGACAATCCGCTTGTGCTTTCAAGCGCAACGTTGCCACGAGCGACTAATTGTATGCATAATTGCGGCTTAGATACGTTCAATTTGTTCGTTTTTTCAATCATTCCAACAAAAAGTTGCGATTTTTGCGAAGTAAACACCTTTTCGCCTGGTGGTTAACGCTTTTTTTCCTGTGAACTCCAATTTGATAGAGCTGTGAAGACACCAACGATATATTTTTAGCGAAGACTTGACAAGCTTCATCATCGAAGATTACAATCGGCGCACGAATCACTTGGATCGAGAATGTAAAATATATTCAAATCTTTCGGTCACGCTCCTGTGGCTTTTTCATCGCCATCTGCGGTTCGCTGCTGGACAATCGGGCATATGGATCACTAGCTAGCTTCTAGGGGCAGCACAAACGCGGAAAATGTGCTCGATCGACTCAGAATTCTGAAGAAACAAAATTATTCCAATTAAAATTCAATCGAATCGCGTTGAGCTCTGTCCCGGTCACAGTAATGATCACACAGTTAGTGAGGAAATTAGCGCCGCCAGTCTAACTGGCAGTTGATATGCGACGGTCAAGGTGTCGCTGATACACCTAGACGAGACTGCTTGATGCAGTCGCTGCTTTTTAATTGGAAAGCTCTTTTCGTAATTGTGACAAATGTCGTATCGTTCACTCATCCGCTGGTCGGCCACGCCGCGGAAAGATTCGTATCGCACAAACGACGAACCCACTACAATTCAAACGCTAATGATGACTGGGCTCGTCCATGTTGCTGCAGTCCATTTGTTCGTGTGTTTTCGTGAGTTCATTGGCCAATCAAATGTGCTTTTTCAGCAACTTTGCACGGCTCGCGCATGCTCGACGCTCATTATCCGAAATGATTATTGAATCAAAAGCGGAACCGAAAGACTCGATGCAAACAATGGCATTGTGCTTTACACCAGGTTAACGCAGCTGTTGCTGCTTCTGTTCGAAGTTTTCTTTCTTCGAACGTGTGTGAATGGCGCACACGTTCGCCGCATTACATCTCTATCGCATGTGAAATCTAATTTTTGAAGTTTTTTCAAATGAATGGATCGGAATGATGCGAACTCATCGCGTTTGGAAGAGTGAATGGGCGCGAATTCACCGTGTGCGAGAGAGTGACGTGTCTATGAGTTTATCACACGTCATTCCACGTTGCTCGTATGAGCTGTTCGGGCATGTGTTTGTTTCGATTAGGTAGGCAGAGACTTGTGCATGTGCACATTGGCCGAGTGCGCATCAGTTGTTAGCGCAATTCGAGGCGCTTCAGACTATCCGTACGATATATATTCACCTGAGCGATTGCCTCTCTCTCCTTCTCAACTTCACTTTCAGTCGATTTCTCTTGGTTTTTGCGTTCGAAAAAGAAAAACGATCGAAAATCATTCGAGAACGTTAACGGCACCAATATGACGATGTACAGCAAAATTGTTCAAATAATTTTAAGCAATTGGTGAATTTAAGGGTCAACGAGTGTCGAGAGTGTTAATTACGTGCTGTGGCTGCCGCCAACCACTAGGTCGAGTTTTATTCATTGATCTTTTGCTGAGCGACTACTGTGTCATGTGTACCCAGCAGTGTTTGCGCATTGTGTGAAAATTAGGCAATTAATTAACTCCGCGACAAATATGTGTCAAAGGTAGAATCGAGCGAATCGATCGCCCAGCTCGCAGTCGCGGGACTGTTCTGTGCCCGAATGCGAGTGCGAGACACGTGCGAACAAATAGTTCCGAAGTTAACGCTTATTTGCCGGTTAACGCAAACAATGATCGCCGTAATCTTCGGCGGCAGCATAACGAGGAAGTGATCGAGAAGCGTTCAGCAGCAAAAAACCTCAGCTCGTGCGGGAAATACGTTTACGGTCCATCGGGCTTATCACACAGCAGAACGTGACACATGCGATCGCCATTAAACGCTTCGAAATGAAAAAAATGGCTTTTCGTAGCGCGAGAATCCACCGACCTTCGTCGTGGACACCGCACAATAAGCGGCACAGCATACGGTGTGTGCGTTATCAGACGAAGTGGAAATCACTTTTGATTTTGCCTTTGTTTTGACATCGTTTTTGCCTTGTCCGAATTCAATTTGTTCGCGACAGCCACCAATTAATCGGACAAGAGTTTCCGCACTCTTGCCAGTCGCACCATACTAAATGTAATCAGGTGCTAACGAAGTGTAACCGAAATCCTTGAGAAAAAGTAACAGTTTTGTGTGATATTGAATCCGTTCGAAAGTAGCGTTGACAAGCGAACATCGAATGGATTCGTTCAGCACATCGGCAGCGAAACACACATTCGGAAACGAAAACTGGCGAAAATTGACCAAAAGTCTCTGATTGAATTGTTTGCTGCTTTCCAATTCAAGGGACGGCACATCTTTCCCACGCTCGGGTCTTTGTGAATACCCGGCATTGTGTGAGGCAATTGTTTTGGGAAATCACCAGCAAATTGCTTCAATTACAACGTGACGCGTGCATACTGGCGATGCTGATGCGACACAGGGCGTGACTAATGGAATTTTTTTTCTGCAGCGAACGCAAGTCATCTCTGCCCACACGATTCGAATCGAAATGGTAATTTGTTTTCCACTTGAATGGGACTCTGCGTAATCGGTGCGCCTAGTGCCCATTTCGAAGGCACTCATTCATGCCGGGCAGTCACTGGGATTCCAGTTTTCCGTGCCCACTCGCAAGTAAGTGCGATTCTTTCTTTGATATCGTACTCGTGCATCTCTAATTCGATTAGCGATGCGATATGATGAGTTCGATCGAACTGCAATGTCGTGATTCGTTCCATGCCCTTGGCATTCATTTTGTCTGACTTCACAAGTGCATAGAAATTACGCAAAATTCTTGCCTCCGGATAGGTAGGCGAAAGCGAGTGCAACGAGAACGACCAAATCGTTTGCTGTAGAATTTCAACCACAAACACCGATCGTTCCCTGCGAAAGAGTTGCCTCCATGGTGGGTGATCCTATGCCCAGACCCGAATACGGTGAGCCCATTCAGAGTGTGCGCCTTTGATAACACTGCGAATGGTTCGAGATACGATTAGATTGCGAATCAAGCAGCCGCGGCGTATCTGAATTCTGATCAGAGAATATATTTCAGCTCACTTCTTCACCGGAATCCGTTCCGACTCGAATCAGTTTCGACTCATTCCGAATGCGATTCATCACCCAAAATCACTTCCCGACTGCTTCTCAACCGGTTCAAATTGCCTTAAATCGTCGTCAAATATGTAATATTTGCCCACGCGCTGTCCACAATGTCAATTATTTGTTTTTCGAATTGCATTCGAACAAAATTGATTTTCGACTCGATTCCATGGACAAAACGAATTAGTGCGACGCGACGAACATCGGAAAAACATAATAATTGAACTAGGAATCGAATTATGGCATTCATGAGCGACGTCTGTAATTGCAGCTGTGCGGTGCGGTGTAGGTGTACGTACTTCGCAATGCGTGCAGCGTGCGACCAATTTCGTCTCGAATGCACCTCGTTCTCCGAATCGGCTCATTTGTGCGATCGTGTGATTTCTCGACTCTGAAGTCTGAAGTATGCGAAAAGCGAAACAATTGCAATTCACCTGTTCGCATTCGATGCGAACATGTTGTCTCTCCATCATATTCGAGACAATCGAATACGATGGATGGTGTAGCCATCTTTCCCTCGTGAAGTGCGAACTCAATGGCCGAATCGCATGTGACATATCCCACGTGATTGAAGAGAAACATTCGCTGTCGTTTAAATACGAGTACCTGTCGCACGCGTCCTTCGGCGGCCGATGGAAAGAAAGAAAAATCGTCGCCAATCAGCTCATCAGCTCGACACCGACACGTTGACACCACTCACGGATCTAATATGGCACAACGCACAAGCTTCGAATGAATTTACTAAATTAATGCTGATCGCATCGCTCCTTTGTCTGGATGGGTAATGGACTCTCGATGTGACACTACGTCGTTTGCGTTTCGTGATTCGTGCAAAGCAAGCACATAATTCCATGCAAATATTGGCTCTGCGGTGTGTGCGCGCGCAAACATGCCCAAGAAGCGAATGTTGATGGTGGAGTGAGTTAATGCGGGCCCAATGTAAACACAAATCGCATTCATCACTGTCATAATTGAATGGCTTGGCTAATCACACATCGCACCGCGCCAGAGTCACACTCGACTGACTCGGCGCCGTGTTTGTGTCGGACTGTAGACTTGTAGACAACAGAGGTATAATTTGGATGAAATTCGTAAAATGGTATTGACAGTAATTCAACTTAATTATGTCGCGTCGGAATGTTTAATTGAGTCCGAGTGCTCACTGTTTTGTTGCCATTTCGAAATGTCAGCACGCGATTCATTGTCTTGCCATCGCCATTCAATATTCGATTCGGATTTATTGCGCTGGCAACTGCAAGCGTCGACCTTGAACTTCATTTCTGCATGACCATCGATGATCGCTGCAGCACACGCCGCCCTATAGGAAGACACAACAATAATTTTTCTTTCTGTTTTGCCACCCACACACACAGATCTTCGCTGCCGTCTTGGGATGCCCACGATTGAAAACATCTCCATAGCCACGCTGATGATGCTGGAATTATTGGGTACGTTAGCTCTGCTGGCGGTGATCGCTTTGTGCGTGTATCTCAGGCGCTTCTTCACAAAAAAATCGCTCGAAGGATGCACGGTATTGGTATGTAATTGTACCCGGGAACAACACATCTCTCCGAGTCGAGCTGAAATTAATCGTTTTTCGTGTTCTGCTTGTAGATAACCAATGGCGGCAGCGACCTGTCTCTGAGTCTGGCCAAACATTTGTCACGCGTCCACAAGTGCAAGGTGCTTCTAGTGAAAGATCCATCTTCCAGCAATAACAACGAAGCTGATCGAATGGAATGCCACGTGACAACGGACATTTCATCGTTCGAATGCGATATTTTGGCCACCGCTCAAATGGACCAATTGAGCAAAACGATTGACAAACTGTATCACGGGATCGATATGATCATCGATAACGGTCTTGTCGGACATCCGTTGCCTCTTGTTGGTCCAAGCGAATTTATCACCGCAACCAGCAATAGTCTGCGTGCAACGATCAATGTAAGATCACACACATTTCTTTGCAATGTACCATAAATGGTTCAGTTCACGAGACGCTTTCCTCTATCCTCCGCAGTTGCTGATGTTTTTCGTGCCAAAAATGAAGTATTCGTTGGGTGGCCATGTGGTCAGCATTCAGTCGGCGTCGAGCGGCTCACCAAGACCATTGATCGATACGCGTGGCCAAATTCAACGAGCCGTTCAACTCTTGGCCACAAACGATGCGGACACAACGATGCAAGGCGTCAACGTGCACCTGACGACAGTCTTATGCGATCGAACCGTTGGTCGGCCAACTCCACATCGCACTGACACCAATGTGAAGGTGTCGAATGTTGCAGAGCAAATTATTGCTGGCATTCAACGCAATCGTCCACTTATTCAAATCAGAGAGGCGACAAGTCTGATCCAAACTATTTTCAATTTTTTTCCAAAAATCGCATAAGAAACCTCACCTTCGGTTAGATTTACATTTAGAGTACCCTATACTTCGATTGTGTTGTAAGAATCATATGTGTCGTAAGAATCAATAAAATCGGTCGAAAGAAAATTTAATCGCTGCCGTTCGTTCGATTCATTCAGCTCTAAGAAGATGAAAACGTACATTTCGCATGAAAACCGGTATCGATGATCACTTGGGTGCGTTTACCCGAGACACAAACCAATTCGAACTAGCTCAGCGATTTCTAAGCACCTGCTTTATCGGATTCGAATTGAAAGTTCAAATCATTACAGTCACCGCAAACGGATTTCGCGTAATGAACGGCAAATTTCCATAGGTTAATAACAAAAAAATGGAGGATAAAATGGGTTCTCCAAATAAAATGCAGCATTTCCAAGGTTTTTTCGAGATTATTTTTATTCGTATCTCGGTTCAAACATTCAATGTAATCGGACCGATTTTTGAGTCGTCCATTTCTGCCCACTCCGCATCGGCTTCATTCAAGCCAGAAATGTAGAACGAAACGGAGTCGTAGAGTCGAGGCGTTCTATTCACAAAAATGGCCCGAATCACATCGAAATTCTCCAAGCCGCCACAGAGTTCGGGTGGTCGGGCCCAGCGTCCACTCTGGCAGATGGCATGCGTCTGGTTGATGTTCTCCGAACGATATTGAATGCGTCGTTCAAAACGTATGGCGTGCACCCACTGCTCAATCGAATTATAGATTATATACTGGACCGCATCCAGTGTTTCGTTGAATATTTCGCCAACGCAGTAGTTGTCGGTGATTCGACCGAATGCGCACTTGAATCGATGCCGGGTGACATATTTCCAATTGAATGACTGGACGATGGCCGAATGCAATTGCGCGAATGTGAAATGCTCGGGAATGCGGATGCGACGCCATACCGATGTGCCTTTGAGGCTAATTTTTAATTCGTAAATCAAAACGGCGGTATTCATCTCGATTCGAAAATTCACACTTCTACCGAATTCACCAAATGTTCTGCACGTGGATGGTTTAACAAGTACAGTGAGATAGAGAACTTTTACGTTTTTGGCTAGGCTATTTATAAACCTGCAGCAACGACCATGGGCTACGAACGAATGACATCGAATTTCATGCCGCGAAAGGACATTCGCCACAATTGTCAAGTCGGCCAATCGATGTGCTCGATAAATGTGTTTAATGTCAGTTGTGGAAGTGTGTGTGTGTGCTCATCACATTATTCGAATAAAATACGTCGATTTCTACTGATTTTGGTTTGGTATTGTTTTTGTCATTTTCCGAAAACTCGTCAAAATTCACCGCATCCGACTCGGTCTCTTTCTCTCTCTCTATCTCTTGCCCATTCCATCCAATGCGATTCGATCATCTCCTCTCTTCTCTTCTCTGCCACTTCTCGCACGAATATATTGAATAATATTGCTGATTCGTGTAAACGCTAGCTGTTGACGCATCCACCGAGCTTGCGGCGACGGAACGAACGCTCGTACAAAGGCACGCCATTCACCACCGGCGCTACTGAACGACGGGCATACGCACG
The DNA here is from genome assembly GCA_026546635.1 of Porricondyla nigripennis. NCBI lineage: Eukaryota > Metazoa > Arthropoda > Insecta > Diptera > Cecidomyiidae > Porricondyla > Porricondyla nigripennis. The sequence continues at coordinate 372 of JANTFB010152410.1, read as the reverse complement.
CGTCGTCGCCACCAAGAAGAGAGTGAGAGAAAGACTTTTGCCAATTCATCTGTGTGCCGAACAGAAACTGGCCCGCGAAACATCAGAAGCGAACGCGATCACTTGTTATGTTGCCGCGCTGCGATCAACAACACGACGACTCTATTTATTTATTTTGTGCGCGGCGATTATTTTCCCGTCTTGTGCGTTCGTCGCGTGTTCAACCGCTTGTTTCCTTGGCGGCCGGTATTTGATTTGACTTGTTCGACTGAAATCTGAAACGGCTTGAAAAAACAAACAAATTCAATCGTTGCGTGATGTTCCATGCTTGTGACGAGTGCAAAAAAGACCACTGAAAATTAGTCAGCAAGTTCTTGGGAACGAATCGGGTGC
>JANTFB010152299.1:0-10331 GCA_026546635.1 Porricondyla nigripennis | reverse complement strand
CGCGCGCCTCTTCGCTCGCTGTTTTCGTATTGTTGTCTCAATGGCGTTGCATCCATCGCGAAATGTCAAAAGGCGCGCACGGCAACAGCCACGCGCGAGCCAAATCCAACGTAATTTTCACACAATTGTTGCGAATGCCACGCGCTACCATTCGAACGCCGATGGCTTCACGCACTTACGCGCGCAGGTGACCCCAGTACCAATATGCAAGTCAAGCGGTCTCTGCGGGGTCGCGGTCGTATCGAGAGCGAAATCCGCGCAAGCGAAAATTGTCTTCGATTCGACTGTGTTCGACGGACGACGCGAAAGGCCTCAATTAGCCACCGCGGACGTTCGGATGTCCAAGTTACAAGTCACATCTTGTCGCTGGCGAGTGAACCAGGGCAATCAGGGCCGGCAGCGCCTCAGTCGCTTGGTGCAGCCTGCGCATATGGCGATAATGGCATCTGAAATGAAATGGATACTCTGCAGTAATGCAGACGCCGAGAAACGGGCCTTGGCCACGCGTGGTACGTGCCAGTTCGTCCGTTGAGTAAGGCCAGTAGTAGCGCACCCAATCCACCACGACCGCATAATCGATGCCAACACACACGCACTACCTATGTCGTTCAGAGAACAGAACCGGAGAGGGACGCGACAAAAAACGAAACGAAATTGAGGAGAAAAAGTAACGAAACCGAAGCCGATGCCGAATGGATAAGACCGGCGCACACAGAAATATCGATATGACATAATAATTTATGCACATAAGGCACACATAACTCGGTTGCCGTTGCCAGCCCCAGCTCAAACCGTCGAATGGATTGTTTCGTTCGCGGCAGCAGCGGCAGCGGCAGCGGCAGCAGTACAAATTGTCTAATCGCACATAATGTAACTGTTACACAGGCATTCGCGCGACGTCAATGATCCACAAATCTTAAGACACACAAAAGAAACGAATGCGCCGCGCCGATTGCAGATGAAATATTATGAGTGGTCGGCGACGCCGAAGATACGGGCAATAATAATCGAACGAGGCTTGAGGTAGCGGAAAATCGAATGCACGCAGCCATTGCACATGCACTCAAGTGCATTATCGGCAACATTCGACGAAGACGACGCAAACGACAATGATGACACGATGAGATGGTGGCGATGGTGATGAGAGGAACCTTCGTAGGCTGGGCTCGGCATATTGGATGAGATGTGACGATCCATTTAGTTCACGTGAATTACGGTGAATTGTTCGGTAGGTGAGTCTGAGCGTAGTCCATAAAATATGAGATTCCCATCGCTTTCCTTGGTATTTGTATGCATCGTCGAGCGTCGTCTGCGCACGGGATAGACCGAACACATCGACGGAGCGATGGAAATGTCACTTTGGGTTGGCTTCGAATTTCTGCACTTTTTATGCTCATTAGATCGGGTCATGGGGATCATTTTTAGGTTAGCTGAAAAAATTGCTTTATTGCTCTGAAATTTTCTCGGGGATAAGCTATCAGTATGAGGGAGACGATGGCCGACCCACTTCAATGCTCATTCTACTCATTCACTTCATCTATCATTCATATTCACACAGAATTCATTCGCATCATTCGCATTATGAAATGAAAAATGGAATGAATGCGGCGAGCTCCGTTGAGCCCAAGGCGCTCCTTCGGCCCGACTGAATATCCTCTCGCCAATCCAATGCAGACCGCACGGAATTCTGACTTCATCAAAAATCAATTAGACTCTCGAGAACGCTCCTACGTCTTCCGAATGCCAGACAAAAAATGTAATGATCGAGCGTGTGTTTGTGTGTGTCTGGCCACTGCCCAGCCCATCGATGCGATTGAACCATAATCGAATTCTAATATTCTCCATGACACCGTCGGGCCCGTTCTCACCGTTTCGATCTATTACCCAATCGATCTGGAGAAGGCGAAAAAATCGTATTTCTGAATGTTTCGCGCGAACCGGCCAACAGGCCAAGATTCAGGAATGTATCGCACTTTACCGTTAGCGCATTGACTGGACGCTGACAGTTCATGCCCAAAACAAACGAAAAAGACATCCGCACCGGGCGAGACATGAAGCGGCGGCGGCGGCGGAGGCGCCAACAAACGAAATAGAAAAACTGAAAATAAATTGTTTCAAAATCACAACAAAACTGGTTATTATGCTTTTATTATTATTGCATAGTCGCGATTATGTATCGAATGGCATACATTAGAGACGAAATGCGCGGCCACTCTGTGTCTCAGCGTGCACGCGCGCGCACGCTCCCGTGCCTGTGTATGTGTGCGCGTGTTCGCGCGTCAGCGACGTTCGCTCGCTTCGGCTCTGCCGTTCATTGGCTGAGTGTTTACGTTTTTCACGAATTACTACACTGCGATGGCGGGTGTGTGCGTGTGCCAGCTCGCTCGCGTATGCATGCAATAGTTGCCGGTTAGTGGCAGCGCCGCCGTCGCTGCCACCGCTGCTGTTGCCGCTGCCGCTGCCATCGACGCGGTTTGCCTCCATAAAGCATGGATTGTGTAGCGATCGCAACGAGGCTGTGTGTTGCAAATGTACCACCGTGTGCCCAATTTCATAAGAAGCAACATTTAGGTATTTCATTTTCGAATTCGTTTTTTTTTTCTGTCTGTTTTCTTGCTCCGTCGGTGGCTGTTGCCGCGCCGCTTGCAACAGATTCGAGTTATCGAGCTAATTGAATGGTGCCGAAGATTACGACAAAAATGAATGGAACGCCACCACAACGGGCCCACCGCGAGCAATTGAATAAGAACACGGCGAATTGTGGAATTTTGAAAGAATCGCATTGTTTGGCGAATGGCCACAGCATCGGAGCCGCGTGCCCGATATCGATTACCCACGCTAATTCTGAGTGCGTGAGAAGTGGCAAAAGATCGGCCGGAGAGAAACAACCGTCTCTCATTACATCGAGTGTATCGGGCGGTAATGTAGGTCAGTCGGTGCGACGTTATGTTGCGAAAATGCCCGAATGCACAAGCACACTCACTCACTCACACCGTCGCACCGAGCATTTCCATCAAATTGGTCGTCGCCATAAATCTGTCTGTGTGGCGTAGTGGCGATGTCATCATCACGGTCACATTCAAGATTGCACGGATAATTCACTTGGATCACGTATGAGACGGCACACGACGCCACAACGACAGCGCAACGACAAGACGACGAAAAATTGATGTGTGGCTGAAACGGCAATCGTCACCACGAAGCCACTCAATGGACGTACTCACACTCCGTTCGAATGCACGCACACACCCAGCCATCAGGCAGCACCCAGCACCCAGCACCCATCGCATATCATACAAGGCGAGCACACTCAAGGACTTGGTGAATGATACGACATACTGTCGAAATCATCGTTGGATAGATGTTGTTACATAATCAGAGATGAACACATTCGAGTGGAGCTCGTATTTATCGGTGTGTGTCGTGACGGGAATTATGTCATTGATTTCGTTCCGTTCTTCTTCTGCTCGCAGGCAGACAGTGGGAGAGGGAGAGACGCCGAGAAGTGAAGTGAATTGTCATCGTATCTCGTACGGCGAATCTCTCAGTTTCCTTGAATGCATAACACGCGAAACATGAGACGAGTGCTCTGTGCAGTTTGCGCTGCCCGGAAATTGATCCTTGAATGAACAAACGCTCCGGAACCGAGTGATATTCATTTCGTTCGTTCGGCGGTGCTGGGACGAATTTTATTGTTATGAATTTTTAATATTCATTAGTCACATGGCGGCGGCAACGAAAAAGCGGAACCTCCGTGTCGCATAGCAGGGCCATTAAAAATTGAACACGGAAAACATACGCGCCCATGCGATGGATAGACACTGCCTGGTTGGTGGCCTGGGTATGTGTGCTGGTACGCGAGTGTGAGAGCTTTCCTTCAGCAGCAAGTCTCGGCGAATGCGAATTGCGCGCGTCGCATCGAACGGAACGGAGTGGAGCTGTGTAGCGACCAGCGAACGGTGCGCCACACATTAAACTGCATAATTTATCAGAATTACGAGAAAAGTAAAGAATGAAGCGAATTCCGGCGCATTCGCATAGAGAGAATAGAGCATATAGAGAACGTGTGGCGCGACGGTGCAGTGCAGTGCAGCGCTGTGTGCACGTTCGCACCGCACGATGTATTTATGGCACTTTATGTGGACTGTGGAGTATGGAGTGAAGGCGAAAAAATTGTTTCGACTTTTTCGTTCGTTCTTTTCTCGCGATTTTTCCCATTGTCGTCATCGTGTGGTGTGGCGTGTCACGACGCAGTTCTGCTGCACCAAGCAGCCCCATCACACCGAACTGGAAGATTGAAAAGGAGCAGAGGGAGACTGAGAGAGAGAGATAGATTCAGCCTGTTGCCCGTTCGCCGGTCCGCCAGTTGGTGTGAACGAATCACGCTTTCGTTCACTTCTTTTTCCCTCTGCGTCCGCAGGACGGGCGAACCCGATTGCTGCATGCAGCAGTGAGCATTGTCCTATTGCGACAACCCGACACACTTGGCTGTGTGGTCAACACGACCGGAATCGAAATAAGCAAGAAAAACGTACGATACACATCGTAATGGATTGAGATGGTTCCCCATGGAAAATGGCGTGCGGCCAATCTCCGTCGCATCGTTGCTTCTCGACACAGATGGATGCCATGCACATGACGGATGCGAGGTGAGGCCACCCGAATGCAACTGAAACGGAAAATGAGCATTTACGGGTGCGCACGTAGCTGATGGGTGCTGAGGCACCAATTTCAATTGTGAGTGATTCGTTCGTTTGACGAATGACGAGAAGCGACCGACACAGCGTTTTTTTACGAGCCGAGCGAAACAATTCAAATTACATCCAGATGTGCGGCTGCGATTCGGATCTTCGGTTCTTCACGAATTCAGTGAGTAAACGACGCATTTCCTTGGACTCGCTCGGCGCTGTGATTTATTCAATCGCAGAAAATCGAACGGTGGACGCCACACATTTGCATCGGAATGGCGAATACGTGGTGGAGCATTGCAATTTGACCTCAATTTTCGACGCTCTACGCATCGCATCGCAGTGCGACTGCGAATGCAAGTTTCTATTTTCATTTCGTTGCGTTTCCAATCATACGCATTTCTCGATTTGTGGCCTGAACGAATTGGATATGCTCGCGGATCGCGAAAAAAATGCGATCCAATTTTCCGATTTGATTAAGTTCGAGTGCCGTTCGGAACCTGGTGAATGGCGGTAAAAACGAAGAGAGGCCGTAGGCAGGGGGAGGAGTGCGATCGAAACAAAAAAAACTGATTGTCGATTGCATAGAAACGCATTGGCAATTTAATTCGGTGGAGCAACACATCAGGTATGGTTTGCTGACATAGAAATGAGTTGAAGAGCGAGCGTGAGCGTACGACTGTGTCTGTAGGAGACACACACACACACACACTTACGCAGAGAACGTTCGGATTAAACAAATTATGCAAGGAATTACATCGCGCACATGACTCAATTGCCATTATTAATAGTAGCGGCAGCACCGAATTATGTCGACTGTGGAGCGACGTCCGAGTGATCGAGATGCCGGCATATCGAAAGAAGTTCACTCATGCAAAGTAGCCACACACACACACACACACCTTACGTCCTACGCACACATGCAGGTATCGCCCGCGCGTGCCCACCACATCATGACTTCGATCAAATACACGTTCCACTCATCACATCATCAAGTGAAATGTTTAACCGAAATAATGTGAGGAGAGAGAAAAAGACCTCGCAAGCGATTATACAATTTTTGCGCTTCACGCCATGCCACTGTCTCTCGCTGTCTCGGTCTCTCGTTCGTCAGATTTCGCGCCGTCTGTGGTTTCCCTCATTCGTCGTCGGGTGCTCCACGTACAGCCCAGTGCAAGTGTGTTGCGATACGATTGCACGGTAAATTCGGCACAACCCAGAGATGAGTGAATGTGATTGCCTGCGTGCGGCGCGGTGGCCCAGTACCTTCGCCAAAAATTACAATTCGTCTTTTCGACGACGAAATGAGATGATTATCGCGCACAACGCAACGTCGTGTGCAATGACGCCGAGACGCCGATACGGTTGCGAAATTCACAACAAAAGTGTTTGCGCATCCATCGGATCCAATGTGGAACTGAATCGGACCGCTTCAATGATGAATAAATCAGGATCTGGAATAAATATCAATTCGATTGAAGGCACGCGGTCGATGAAAGGACGACGAACGAACACAAATTGAAATGAGACGTGTGGCCCATCGATGGTGTGATCGAATTCGTCTGAAAAAGAATGGAATTTTCGAGAGCCGGATCGCCCTCAGCGATACAAGCGCATCCAGTGTGTTCACCTGTACATGTGCAACGGTAACGCGCCATCGGATCAATGGAAACTGAATGAAATGATTACGCGTCATTTGCAGATGACGGTGGGGCCGGTCGGCCGATGCATACATAATTTTAACGATTAAAACCATGTTAATTTTGAAGGACACCCCTGACAGTGCCTTTACATAATCGAAAAATACATTTGTATACCGGACAACGCTCGAAACGCTTCATTAATTGGGTTCGCACGAATATCGGGCGATCATTTTGGAAACTGAAGATGTTGCGCGCCAGGCGACGACAAGTGTATTATGTGTCACTGCCGGTGTGGCACCGGTTACCCGATGTTACTGTTCACGTGCATCGAGTGCAGTCCACAGCCAGCCAGATCACGCACAAACACAGTTGTGCTCGATTGGAACATTTCTTTGATATCAATTTGAATAAGTACATGCGGCGTGGCACGGCAATGTGGCCGTTATGTAATCGATTACACGAATCCGTTGACAATTACGTTTCGGATTGGCGCAGCGCAGCGCATTGAAAGAAGCGATGCTATCAATCATCATCATAGAATGAGCCCCCTACCTACGCCGAATCCATCGGCTCGAATGACGAATCGATTCGTATTCGTAATGGGTCGCGTTTTATTGAATTATGAGTGTCATTATGTCGACGGTCGGCGTGGTGCTGTTGAAGCCATTGTGCAATTTTCGCTCGCAACAAAATCAAGTTATTCAATTGACACGAATGCTCGTTAATGTGGGGTTCTTGTTTTCTGTGCGAATCGATGGTTCTCGCTGGCTGATTACATATGGTCTATTGGTAATGTCACACGCTCCAAATCCAAATGGAAATGGCCAGAGAAATGCCATTTGCTGCTTCGCTATTTACTGCGATGCAGTCTCAAAATTGCCAATTCGACTGCTTGCCACATCTTGCCCGACCTGCCCATACAAGAGACGATTTCAATAATGGAACGATATTATCGCTCAATGATCGAATGGCAAATTTTCATAATTCATTCCGTTCCGATTGCTTGAAGGTCGGAACGCTTACGGTACGACCGAAAGCAGGTTTTCGCAATAAATGAACGCAGTCGCAGACAACAATCGAAATCGAGAGAAGAAAACAATCAAATCATTCGGAGCGGGGCGATTGCACCTTCAGCTATTTTTGAGTTCATTTTCGTAAAGTGCAGCCAAAACCTGTCTGCCTCACCAATTGCACAAATTCGGTGCCAGGTGATGGTGCTGTGGACACCCGAAACACCGTTACAAAACAAAACGCACGTCATCCGTCTCGTACTTACATTTCTCTAGGCTGGCATTAGCCGCCTTCAGTGCCTGATCCAGTGCATTTTGTTGCAGCCACGTTTCCGCTTCGTCGTTGTGATGACGCGCCAGCAACAGCGGTGACCACCATTTCTCGATGAGCCGGCCGACGAGCACATCCTGTTTGAATTTGCTTCCGTACAACTGCAATGGCTTGCCGCACACATAACAATGCGATTGATCGTAGACGCAGTCACGACAATAGGTATGACCGCACGCAATTGTCACCGGCGACACGAGCACATCGTTGCACACAGGACACGCGAACGGATCGTTGTCGGTGCAGCACTTATTCGTTTCTAATAACACAGCGCGATCACTACACTCGATCGGCGACACCTGATGGTCGCCGATTTTTTTCCTCGATTCACTACAGATGGCCGCCTCGACGGCATAGTTTGCACGCGATGCCCGCGAGATTGCCGTCGTCGACGACGATGACGACGACGACGATGATGTTGATGATGATGATGGTGGTGCTGGAGACGGTGTTGGTGATGTGGTTGACAATGGGGATGTCGACGATGCAACACTCTCCAGTAGACCGACGGTCAATTGCTTCAATTTGTCCAATGGCATCGCATAGCCCAATTGGGTGCAAATGAACACGAACACGTCGAAACTCTCGTGTATGCGACCACAACGGGCCAACGAATCACCGTAACCGATATATGTGTCGATGGTGAGCAGGTCGTCGGACGATGTCTCCGACATGGTGCTCAATTCATCGCTGATTTGTAAAATGCATTCGAATAGTTCCACAGCCAATTGATAATTGCCACTATCGAGTGCCTCTCTGGCCAATGCCTGTAAGGTATTGTTGGCCATCTCGTCACACGTTCCTATTCACAATCTATTCGACACAATTCTCAATTTCGAATCGCAAAAGATTCGGAGAAATTCGACGAGAAAAAAAAACAAACAAACAAACGGCACACGACGAATGATTCACGTTCACCAAACAAGTTTCGTTGACGTCGTGTTTTTGTTCACTGTGATTGTGGCTGGCTGCAACGCAGTTCGATGAGTGTGCCCTTTGCAATGGACTGTCATCCGCTCACTCGGATAGTTCGAAGAATAATTTGGAATCGTTTACGTAACTGTTATGGCCACAATTGATGCAAGCAGAGCACTCTGGACACAACGTCATTTGCGTACGCGCACACACCGAGGCGTGCGTAATTGAATCGTTTGTTCCAAATCGTATCCTCTGTTCGGTGAATGGTGTCTCCATCAGTCGTTTAGCTGTCCTGTGTGCTCGTGTGTGTTTGTGTTCCGTTCCGTCGTTTTATCGTCACTGGCTGCCAACGACGCTGCCACCGCTGCTATACACAGTTGTTTTGATCGCTATTACGTTCTATCTGCGCTTATATAAATCGGTTGACGATTGTGTAACCGAACAAGAAGATTCGCAAATTTCGTTCACGTTGGACACGGTCGTCGGTCGTCGGTCGTCGGTCAGACCGACGATATTCTCTATGGTTCCAGGGTCGCCTTGTCCGGACCCGATATCACGGCGTCACGTTTATCACTCGATCACGATGCTCCGATGTCACCGTCACTCCGCCGAATTTGTTCGCTGTTCCGAATTATTATTCTTATTATTGTTTGCACGTAATTTGAGGCGCACGTACATTTAACCAGTCATTGTTCACTAGAACGCACAATCCATACTAGTCTATCGTCGCACATTGAATTCCGTCGTTCTACCACGTCGATGTGTTCGCTGCGGTCTACGGACTGCCGATTGCTGCCGCGTTCAACGTGCACACAACAAGTTGTAAGCAACGAATACGGATTACATAAACGGCACACTCGAATGTATCAGAACACCGTGCGTCATTCTACACTGCTTACGGTCTCGCTCTGCGGACGGCGATGCGTTCCGATGCGACCAAAGCGGCCGTGTGCGACAGAGAGAGAGGAACGCGATGAGAGTACGGACGCACCGAACACTGAACTGTCGCTCTCTCGCGTGAGCTCGTCCGAGATGCCGCGCGCACTTGACGCACGCACGCACACTCTCGATACGATGAGAAGTTACTTGCTGGCCCTATCTGCCTACCAGAACGCGTTCTGTGTGGCCTTTTTTTACATAACAAATTCACATGCACACGGTTCTTGCATTTGCCTCGTCTTCACCTCAGTTCATTTATGATAAATAAGTTGCGAGCCCTCTCCGCCCTCCTGTCCTCTCTGACGCCTATATGAGTGCGTTGTCTTGGGAGCGAGGCGGCTGGCTTTACTCGCGATCGCACGTACACACACCGCGCGTTTCGCTCGCTTATTGTCGTCAAAATTATAACTTTCAGAACTTTTCAATCGCGTTCACTGGCGCATACACTGGCGTCGCCCGCACACACACACGCACGCACGGAACAAACGAAAATTCAATTAGGAAATTTTCTTCTTTTCGGGCGAAAAGTTGTCGAAAAAAAATTCTTCGGTTTTTCTCTGCCACTTCAACTTCAGCTCACTCGCGCGCCGTTTTGGCGTTTTTTCTTCAATCGGATTTCAATAGCGCGAAAATGCATATGTGTGCAATTTGATGATGATTTTGATTCGTTCGTTCGTTTGTTACTTCATTCGTTCTACTTCTACTTCTTCTTCTTCTTCTTCCTCTTCTTCCCGCACGACGACAATGTTCGTATAGAGTCGTTCACACAGCAGACGTTACTGCTGCCGTCGTCATCGCGCCGTTC
>JANTFB010152188.1:0-10337 GCA_026546635.1 Porricondyla nigripennis | reverse complement strand
AAGAGAGAAAAGGGAAAAAAGAATTAATTCATTGGCTTGAGTATTTGCGTTCAAAATAAATGAATAAACTGCTCCGTATTCTAGAACGCGGACAGCTCGTGACAATACACAACGACACATTCCGTTTGCTGCCAAACAAACAGCTTCGCTGACGACGAAATTCATTCAATTTATGTTTTTCTTTTTTCTTTCTGTTTCAGGCAAAAATGAACCAATTGTCAACCCGAATTCGCTCACGCAGTCAACACGATAGTGGGCCCGAGACAAAGTCCGAGCACCGTCCAGTTCAGAACGTTTAAATCGCTCGCGAACGAATTGGATGGCATCGAGAAATGCGACAACTTGACCGCATTGGACTGGACGACACACATTCGGACGAATACAAAAAAAATGAAAACATCGTTGACATTGACACTGGCACAGACAGATAAGTAATGAACGATAAATATTGTTCCCCGCAACCGTTGCTCACGAGCCCGAGCACACATTCCCATCGACTCAAATCTAACCCATAAAGTAACCAGCGAGCGACGATTACACTTCATCCAATCACCATTGACCGCAACAAATATGAAAAAAAATATTATTTCCATTTTTATACAAACGTACGATTTCATTCGCTTTTCCCAGAAAATGAAAAATGGCCTCTTCTTCTCCGACATCGTCGCCATCGCCATCCTCCTCCTCCTCCACCTCCTCTTCCCGTTGTTCAGGTGGGACTTCGGTTTCGGCTTCACAATCTTCGTCGGGGTCGTTCTCATCACAATTCAAATGTTGATCATCACTGTTTGCACTGACGGCATTCTCCGTCTCTTCTGCAGATTCATGGCAAGTTGTGGACGGTGTCGGACGGTTCGCGTCAATTTCAATGACTCTCGCGGTGTTATCGTCACCAGAATGTTCGGTCATTTCATTGGAATGTGAAGAGACAGTCGCTGATGCGCTTGCGTCCGTCTGTTTTTCGGATGGCATGGATTCAACGGCGTCTACTCGAGTGCTATCACCATCCAAAGCACCGCCATTGGATGAGTCCTGATCGTGATGGTTCACCGAACCTACATCATTCGTCACCAAAATATCGTGGTCGACTTCATCGGTGTTTGTCGTGGCATCGCCATTTTTAGTGTCACTTTGATCGTTCGCATTAGTATCGTCGTCTTCGATCGAACGGAAATCGACTGTGTTGTTGCTGCCATTGATGGCATCACGTTCGTTCGCACACACCGACGATGACGGCGACGTCTCATTATTATTATCGGCGCAACGATTGCCGTTGCTGCTATTTATACGAATGTTCGAAACGTTGTTATCGTTATTGTTGCACTCGATTGTTGTGCAATATCGCGGCTGAATGTCGGTGTCGGTATGTGGCACATGAATGTTTTCGCTGAATGCAATCGATGGTGGTAGCGGGGGCGGCGACGGTGGCGATGATAGTTCCATTTCGCATTCAATCAACTGTGATTTTGGTGTTCGAATAAATTACATATATGCGATTATTCACTGTGTGTTCGAGTGTCTTATTCACTGTTTGTTGGTGGGGGGCGGCGACCGATGTTGAATTTTCACATTTCTTTTTTTTTGTGATTCGATTTATTCGACTTGCTTTGACTTGCTGCCCCCAATTGGCCAATTCAATGGCGCGTCACACTGCGGTGATCTAATCGAAAATTACATAATTCAATCATTCCGCTGCACAGAGTTTTACTCTCACATTCCGTCGTGTGCGATTCGATGAATTAGCGAAAATAAAAATTACGAGAAGAAGAAGAGGAAGAACACTGAATCGGGGTCACTTTTCTTATACGAACAAGAACGCAGTTTCGGTGAACTCGATAAAAAACGATTCAGTTCGGTATCTTCGACTCAAATCTGCGTAAACAAACAATCGGAGCACATGTGCCAACACGACCAAGAGGAGCGGCCACTTCGGGTAAACTATTCAATAAGTTCGCGATGAATCGAACACACGCCGAACAATGAATGCGCGACAATCGAATCACTGGAACCAATTGAAATGGATTTCGATTTTTTTTTCGTTGCTTTAATCGAACGAAAGAAGACGACGGAGACAAAAACGAAAGAAAAAATGAACAATAAATGTCAGCAGAGCACTTAGTTCAGTCACTGTCCAATCAACTCACTCCGCATACACATTACACACACGTTAAACATGCGACGCAGACACCGACTGTCATTTGCCCGTCTCCGGCCACTGGAATGTTTTCGGAGTGTTTCGACTGGAATGTGAACACAAACAACATTAGCTGCCGCAGCAACGACAATACAACGACGAGACGTTAATTGATGGAAACGTGTGTTATCTGTGAATGTTGTGCGGCGAACGGAGTGTCGATCACGCATGCACGCATGGCCATGCAGACGTGCACACACACACACAGGTGCAGGTACGGAGCGCATATATTTGCTGCTGACAAGCAGACGTCTTAGATGTCTTCAGAAGGAATGCGCGATAATAACGATTTATAGAGAGCAAGAAATAACAACAAATATTTATTGTGTAGTAGAATGAAGCGACTCGGAATCGTCTTCCACATAAAATGCAGACAGACGAGCTCACAAACCCACACATAGGAAGAGTCGTACAGGCACGGCCACGCAGCTCGAATACAGCACTCTCCGACTCATTCACAGGTTTGCCTTGTGTGTGTTTGAGTGCGCCTGAGAGTGCCGACCTATGCTTCCCAGGTGAAAAGAGAAAGAAACATAAAACAAAGGTAGCGATCGTAGCCGTCGTCGCCGTTCATCACGATAAAACTGTAAATCCGACGATTGTTCGACCGGCTGAACGGTCGACGATCGGATGGAGTGTGCGCGAGTCCATCAAAGCAACACTGCAATCGTTCATAAATGATTTTCGAAAACAAAGCGAGTGATGTTGCTGCGGCCACTCCAGCTCAGCTGGTGTTGCCGATAAACGAACGAAGCGAATCGAAAAATAAACTTGTTCGGTTGATAAAGGCGACCTCTAATATCAATTAGAGTCGATGCGATTGTTTGACCGCATTTTGCATTTGCTGAGCTTCGCACCGATATCGGCATGAAGGTGTATTTGCGTTCTATTGCGAAACACTCCGCCAAATTATTCATTTCTATTCATGACGATGTTGATGATGATGTACTTGCTACCTACGAACGGTGCGAGGGGCGAGACATTCCACATTTCAAATTTCAAAAGCTAACAAGCCTCGGTGTTCTGTTCATTTATGCGCATTCATTTCAATTGGCACACAGTTTGCGCATTTAACCCGATGACTGAAACACTGCAGCCACCGCACATCAACGAACACCGCGCGTTGAATCAATATTTGTTCAGAAAATTTTGCGTGCGCGTCCGCGGAAACAAGTTCCCATTCGAATCGATTGGTGATGATGGGTGGAGTGGCAGAAATTGGATGGGCTGATTGCCCACGCCTTAAAATGGGCGATCAGCGATCACGGGCCATCAATATCGATGGGCTTGGGCATCGAGCAGCAAACATCGAAAATAATAATGATCTCTCCATTATTATCACCGTTTTGCTGGCTGATGTGCCCCATTAACTACGGCCGCGCTCACTGATTCCATGCGATGCCGTTTGATGTTGTTCGGTGCAGCGCATATGTGTTCATTGAACACACATCAATCAGAACGCGACAGCTGATGCATATGCCGTATGCCAGCACCATATTCGTGTTTTCTTGCAACTGGCCGCACCAGATAGATCGTACGCGAACGTAATTCAGACACGAAAAATACAATATCACGAGTGCGTTGCTGCGCTAAACCCAAAGGCAAGCGTTCGTTCGTACGCTCGATGTGCGATGGCATGCTGCGCCATTTCCAGTAGAGGAAAACTGAAGAAGAAAAAAACGAACGAGCAAGAGCCGTGTCCCGACCAAATATAGTCACGATAAATTGTGTGTCGACTCGAAGCGATGCAAAATATATTATATTTTTTCTTCATTTTTCAAGAAATAGATAAATTCGCACGGCGACGATCGGACGAGCGCGGCCGTTCGCCAGCATGAGTTCGAAATGGGACGAATGAGACTGTGTATTGAAAACTCGTTCATCGTCGATCGTTGATGTGGCAAACTAATGTCTCACTGATCGTTCTAACATCGTTTCTCGTCCACTTCTTCTCACAATCCATGACTAATGGCGTACTGCCGATACACTAACGGACCTCAGCCTGTACTAGACTGCTCACACACACACACACCAAATTCATTCTTTTCGATCTCAAATTTCGATTCAAATCGAACCGGGGACGAAACGAAGAAAAAACACAATTCCAGATTCGTTCCGAAGCGAGAGAACATTCCGAGTGAATTTGTCAGTGGGTAAGGCCCACGCAGCACGCACTCGCGCAACGCAACCATACCACGACGCAGTGAGAATATATGAATTTCAATTTCATTGAATCACTATTATGCGCGCAGCTAGTCTATCGACGCCGTTCACTTGGCATTTCATTGAATCGAAATTTCAGGCACCGGATGCACCACATGTTAGACTCAGGGCCCAAGCGAAGACGAGAAAAATATGAGAACGAAATTACGCAGCCAGAATTCAGTGGTTGATAGGAAAGCCATCACGGCCGAACCGCACACACATTTCATTTGCATTTGATTATTTCTTTGGCGAATTCCACGAACGGAATCGCACACAGACACACAATTCGCTATCCAATCAAAATTTCATGCCTTCGGCTATCGTACTGATGGGTGCTGCGAACAGCGAAACCACACGTAACCGGAACGTTTTGTCAATTGACGCCAACTTCTTGTCTAAAACCATTCGCGCAGCGCGAGCAATCGCAACGACTTAAACTTTTTCTAGAGGATCCGACGACGACACGAAAATAATGATTTCTTTCCGAAAACGCGCACGATTTTGGACGGCAGCAGAGGTTGTGTGTGACCGCTTCGTACCCCACACACATGCTATACTGAACCGTTCAGTTGACATGTAATTCGATCGACGGCGAATAAGAACTGCCAACCGAAGGAGAAGAAGAAGATGAAGGCGGAGGAGGGACAGCGCTGGAGAATGGAATAAAACAAAACAGAGACAAACACACGAACACACATACGCAGGAGCACATCGATCACACAGACACGTGCATCACTCATAATTCATAACTTCATCGTTGCGCTGATCGACGAATATGTTCAGTGGTGCGCGCGAAGACGACGACAGTATTTAGCAGCGGCATGTGTGTTTGTGCATGTCGGTCGCTGGTCGCTGGTCGGGTGTGTGCGTCTAGCGCATATTGACGAACTAGTCGCGAAGACATTTCCTCGTCTGGATTACGAATGGCCATATGCCATTCTGGTATTGGTCTCGGGTTTCTTGTGCGTCGAATGGACGCGATTATTATGAGCTAACTGTGGAAGTGCACTGTATGCCGAGTGAGTCCGAACAGCCGGCCGTTCACTATTCGCGGAATGCGAGGCAATGGCCTACGGAGGAAATAAATGGGAAATCGCAAGCCACCGACAACAAGCCGACAACGTCGAATCGTGTGAAATTAATTCGGAAAAATTATCAAACGAAGAAAGGTGACGCGAAACACTTCTATCCAGCGACCGGTCGAATGAGCTGCACGGCAACGCGGTGACTCTTGACCGAATGGCGCATCGAAAGCAATTAGTATTGCCGAAATGATCTCATCGCCGCCTGGTGCTTCTGTACAGCATACACACGCACGGTGCCACTAGGCAATGGGCCATACATCGGACACACAATGACCTCATGAGATGCCGGCTACGAAAATCGATAGGCGACACATCGCGCCATCGGCGAAGCACGCGTGTGCAAAAATCGCATCGAATGGGATCGCAAAGATTCACATTTGTCAATTTAAGTTTCCTGCCGCTTGTCGGCGCTGAAGAAAAATAAACAAATATTGAACTCACGAATTTCCAGGTGCCTTTGTTCGCCACGCCATTTTTGATAGTCGCATGGATTTCCAGACAATCGCTGAGCGATGGTCCCCAACGCTTTTTAATGGTTTTCCGTTCACTGAACGACGACAGCACACTGTTCACCTTCAACTGCACCATATTTTCTGCTTTTGAATCGATGCGCGAAATTAATTCACAAAAAAATCACGATTCGGCGATTGTTTCTCCGTCAAACGAAGAAATTGCATCCGCTGCCGCGGCAATTACGTTTCGTCGTCGACGTCGTATTGAATTCAGGTGAGAGATCGATGTGCGTCTCGTGACGACCTAATCGAGCTGGTTTCCGTTCGGCGGTATGTCGACGACTGTCACGAACATCACGACAAGAGAATGCATTCCATCCTCTGTTGCCGTCGCCCGTCTCGATCGAAAACCGGCAATTTTCCATTTCTCTTCGCTTTTTGCGGTCGATCTCTTTTACCGTGGAGACGCATGCCTATGCATCGAGTGCAACTCATGCGGCGGACGCAATGTGAAACGGGAAAATCCATTTTCGTTGCGCATTTCGGATCCAAAATCGAGTACGGACGTGCTCTCGCTTCTAATCTCGCGGGCTCACGCTGATGCTCGATGCGTCTGTTGTAAATTGGGCATGGAGCGAATGCATTGCTGCGTACGGTCGTCGTATCGCACACAGACATGGAGGCAACGCGAACGATTCAGTCAATGAATGGGACCGCGTCATGTGCACCATTGTGGGTACGCATCGATGTT
Source organism: Porricondyla nigripennis (assembly GCA_026546635.1). Taxonomy (NCBI): domain Eukaryota; kingdom Metazoa; phylum Arthropoda; class Insecta; order Diptera; family Cecidomyiidae; genus Porricondyla; species Porricondyla nigripennis. Next base: position 3,650 of record JANTFB010152188.1, on the reverse strand, counting down.
GACGGTATTTTTAGTCGCACGGAGTGAAAGTGTGTTTCCAAAAAGGTGTCGATGGAAGTCGTCGCTGCTGATCGGCGACGACAAACTATTCTAAGCGAACAGCTCTACTTTGCCGTTGAATTGGCAACGGTCGCATGAACGTTTTAGCGCTGATGGCATGGAAACATGAAAATGTTAGCTTCGAAAGTATCGTCTTCGCCGCTCGACGATGATGATGCAATTTGGCGCGACTTGATCTATTTATGGTTATAAAGTTGTTGAATAAAATGAAGAAAGAAAAAAGAGGAAAAACGCCAAGAGAGTTCATGCACACAACATCTGTCTAGACGCGCCAGACATATTCTAGGAGCGAGTCGTTATCTGCAGTCAGGCCGCATCGCACGCAATGCGAGCGCGATGCAAATCGCGAATGAACTTCGGGCGAAAATACATTTCGCTCGTCTTTGTCTATTTTTATGGCTGCGCGTGCAGCAATGCTGTCGCCCCATTCGCAAGAACCATCTCCACGTCGAATGAGCACGGCAGCAATGACTTTGATGCAATCGCGAATTCGTTCGGAGAATGGGAAATGTATCGCACACATGTGCGTGTCGATCAACGTTCACGACCAGAGTTCCTGGTCATAGAACATCGATGCGATTGGTGGCGTCAATGGCACCGTGCGGAAATCGAATCGACCGGAACTGCATAACTTCAAATAGAATTGTATTCCATTTCGTCCACGCCAGATGTGTGTAAGAGCCAGCGCAGAGCACATTCGTGTTTGCATCACGGTACTTATGTGGTCCACTCTCATGGTGATGTCTGCCGCGACGGGGAATTTTCGTCTTTTTTTTCTTTCTTTTTTGTTCAAAAATAGAGTCAGCCGAGAATCGCCCGGAATGAAAATGTCGCTGCACCCGAAACCCATTTCAATGGCAGCAACGCACTCGTCGTCGTGATTCAGAAGATTCAATGGGAGGGGAGCATCTGGCATATCATTCACATATCGTGTCAAATCGACAAATCAGTGGGTGAAATTTATCGTCATCTTTGATGCCATTTGAAATGTGCTCATGTGATCGGAGGGAGCGATGCCGGCAGACGGACGAAAATCCGAATTGTTTCAGCACTCAATTCCAGTCATAGACGAATCGGGGGCATGCCGTGTCAAATTTTCGTCGTTTCATCCTCTCGTCTCTCTCGCCTTGCATTTCACTATGCCGGTACGGCTGTGATATTTGGTAACACGGTAATTAATGACAAATAACTATTTAATTCAATTGACGAGAGGAAATACCAGTCGCTCACGTTATTGGGACGGGCGCGAGAGATCCTGAGAACGCACGTGAGAGTAATACCACGTAATCGTTCGCACATCGCCCATCAATGGAGAACGGAAAAAGATAAGGAAAATAAAGGAAGATGAATGGTTTGAATCGGAGGGTCCGACTCATTCATCTCGCAGTCGGAGCATCTTTTTTTCGACAGCTTTGCGCTAAACGTTTCATTTGCTCCGAAAGCAATTATCGACTTCTGTGGATGATCCACAGTGGATCTATTCTCTGCTGTGATCAAATCGACTCCCCAACCCTGGAGAATACAAATCGCATTTGATGGTCGCGCATAAATAGAATTTATTTTCTCAGCATTTCCTGCAGGCATACACTTTCGTTGTTCATTCAATGTGAGCTGTAGAACCTTCGATTGCATCCGATCTCGAATAAAGTAGCGATTCGGAGCTCGGCGAATCGACGATGAGTAGAAATATGGGACGGAAAAACAATGATCGACTTACCTCTTTTGCGATTTGATCGAGTGCTTGATCTTCAACATTACTGCGAGAGGTGCCGCGACGCCTACCAACAGCGCCGGGACTCTCCATTATATTCAATTTGAATTCTTTCTACGGATTCGTCGTTGTAATTCGTTCCAAAAAATGTCTGGAATCTCGATCGTCTGCTCCTCTTCACCGTTCGGCTACACGTATTGCGCAGGCACACGCACACAATCAACTCCAAATCCCAATCTCCTCGAGTGCGTACGTGTGTGTGTATGGGATGTCGTGTATGAGGGTGTAAATCGATTGATGAAGATGAAAGTGTTTGTTATTTTACAAGTCGACACACACAAAGAATTGTGGTGTTGTCAAATGGAATAAATCAAATGTTTATGTGCTAAAAATAAACGCAAGAGAAACGAATACAAATAATTAAATATCGAATATATATGTTACATGGCATGTAGTGTAAAATGATGAATATGGAACGCACCTCACGTGTACGATAAATCATATTTAGAGAATGCAATACGAAATTACGAGCATCCAACATGTATAACGTACAATAAATAGGTAATATCCTACAGATGGAGGGTACGAAGTCTGTTCGTGGTGGTGGCAAGAATGCAATGAACTGCGACCGATTTGAGAACATGCGCATGCATTTGGAATTGGAATCGAGAGCGAGAGGATTGTGGCGATGGGCCTGATTTGCAGTTGCAATACATTGGCCCGAGTTCCGAGACGAAGAACGACCTTTCGACCAAAAAAAAACTCAGTTTCATCGCTATGAAGGCTCATTGGATATTTTTGGTTGGATCTGTCGATGAATGTCTAATGACTCCCATTTGCCCTGCAATTAACATACTAGTTTATAGGCGAAATCTCGGTTTCAAGACGTACGATGGTAGCCGTCAGGGTCTCCAAAGTAGTTCTTCGGTTCATTGAACTGGTTCTTAAGTTTTCTAGGATGACTTTTACGCTCATTGAAGTGACTCTTGGGCCCACTATGGTGAATCATATATATTTGGGGTGATCCTTGGGCTCCGTGTTGTGGTCCATATAATCCATGGAGAGTGTTCGCGTGTTGCTCTATACATGGAATGAAGAGTGTAGAAATGCCAAAACGAAGGCTGACCGTTGGGTTTTTTAGAATATCTTGCTGGTTTGTGTGAGACTGATCGGAAAGGTGTGCGTCCGGTCCACTTCATAAAAAAAAACCTTCTGTCCATCGGCATTCAGAAATTTATCGAAATCTTTCATGAATTAAACGCTTCTTCCAGCGGTGAATCATTGAGCTTGAATTGAAGTGGTTTCCAGCGCAGTTCGAATCGAAATGGCATTGAAATAACCGATTCATACGTTCATCTTACACCATTTGATGTTATTTTCGCATTTCGCTACGCTTGAAGAGGCACCTGAGCAATACTTTTCACACTTGCCAGGTTCCATCTTCCATGGCCTAGGATCAGTCTAGATATTCTAAAATCAGTCTTTTATTTAAAAATCTATCGGATTGCATGGACTCGCTCAGTCCACGACGAAAAATGACGGAGTTTTCGTATGAAATCGTATGCAGGGTACGTAATGTGTAATTAGGAAACCATAACAAATGGGTTCGATTGAATGAAATTATTGCTCGAATCGCAAATATATTGGCATTCGGCAAAGACGAACGATGTTGTTCACGATAACTCTGCGTTCTTCATTCCACAGCGAGAACATAAATGGGAAATATCTTGCGGTAATTATCGTTTTCCGTTCAATTGAGAATGCTCAGAATATGAACACACGCACAGAAACGCGAGCGTGCACGTTGCGTGCTGCAACTTGCAACTTAATCATCCGCCAATAAATCGAGAAATGTACAATTATCGCAAATGAAGTAAAG
>JANTFB010152077.1:0-10339 GCA_026546635.1 Porricondyla nigripennis | reverse complement strand
AATAAATATCACTCGCAAGCGATCACATACTGCGCGTAATCAGGAAGTATTGCAGTAGGCATCGCATCGCATCGAGCCGTCGCCAGCCGCCACTTACCACTATTCCATCACCATATCAGCTGGCAAAGGCCAGACGAACGGAATCCATACAATAATACAATATATTTCATTTTGTCACTTGTTTAGAAACTCATGACGCTTACAATGCTCCCGACGACGGCAACACTGGCGACAACTTTATTTTGTTGTTGTTGTTGTTGTTGTTGTTTGGGTTTTGCTGCCACTGTTGTTCTTGTTCTTCTCTGTTGTTGTCATTGCTTCATACCGATCTGATACCGTCGAGAGTCGTCCAAAAGTTCACGATTGTACGATTGCTTCTTAACCAGAAGTTCTTCTCTCTGTGCGCCCCCTCTCACCCACCATCCATCTATCTGTCTTTGTCTGTCACAGATCACACTGTCTGCCCGTCGCCTCCAACCGTAATCTGACACGATTTTTCTTATTTAAACTCGCCATCAATAGTGTGGTGCGGAGGGCACATAAGTTTTGCGAATGCGTCGCATCGTCCGTTCCCGTTGAGAGCGCAGACGAAACGAATCAGCCATTCTAAACGTGACCGGTGCCCAGGCCATTCGTCACCGCGTAAGGTTCTGGCGTGTGTTTAATTGAAGACATCCTCGGATTCGAGAGCATTTCCGCGACTCGGTTGGTCCGTCGAATGCGCTTATCGCACCACATCCAAATCAACAACTTCCGATGTGGCCGTCGGACGCGCATTTATCATTTCATTATGATTTGGCATATTCCTCGGGCGTCGCGAGGCGTTCCCGAAATTCAGTATCGCCGGCCTGTTCAGCATTCGCTTCCGATGGTGGTTTGGGGCGACGCGCGGCCGCGTGCTGTATTTTATTATCGACAGTAAAAATGAACAAGTGTCGGAACATTCGGTCGTTTTTTTGCTTTCGATTTTCGGTTGGAGTCGCGTTCAAACCATTCGACGCATTGTTGAATTGTTGATGTTTACCGTAACGCAAAAAGCACTTCCATTTGATGATTGTGATGTTGGATATGCGGCGTTGGTATGAACGAAGTCGCGAAATGTGTGTTCACGCAAAACAATCGCATACATAAATTATGTGATGTCGTTCGCGAGAGTCGCGTGTGCAATGTGATTCGGTGGCGAGGCGACATACACACGCGCGCGTACGCACTCGCGTCTCCGGCACTTAGCATACGCTGCATTCGATCAGTCGGTTAAGGTTGTGCCGCCACGAGAAACAGCCCAAAATGGCACATTCCGTTTTATTTGCGCGCGCTTTTTTCCGTTCCGTTTCGCGCCGCAATCGGTGTTTCCATAATGTATTGTGGCGCGTGAGTTTTTGCACCGCGCCCGACATCTTCTTCACTTTGCAAAATGGAATATTTCATGGATGTAGGCTAGAATAATATCTAAAATAAAAGCAACGATCCCCCCCACTTCGTCCTGGCTCGATGCTGTCGCCGAACGTGGTGACATTTCCATGCGCTCTTGACTCTACCACCCCCGTCGGCTTCGTTTTCTCTTCTTTTTTTTGGGGAGGGCAGAAGCAGCGCTCTCCTCAAATTTTGTGGAACGACAACGATGATGATGTTGATGACGGCGACGTTGGCGATGGCGACGCGTATGCGTGTGCACATAAAGATGTGCAAAAGACAATAGTGCATGAGAGATAATATCACGTCACCATCGCCAACCACCGCCAGCACGGCCATCGCCATACGGCAGCACTGCGAAAAATATTTGTAGAGCGAATGGCTAGAGCGAGAGAGGCGTTCGCATGCGATTTGGAGGGCACGGGCAAAAAGCGGGCAACAACGAAGCCCAAACTAGAGTCGAGTCGACAAGATGAAACGGCTGCGAGAGCTCCGACTCCGACCGAACACACACACACACAATGGATGACAAGAAATAATAAGAAATAACAATAACAGTCATGTCATCATAATATTCGAAACGAAAAATATGGAATCCTCGGTTCGTATTGCTTCTGCCGAGCGAGAAATGCTTATATAAAAGAATAATAATAATACAGAGTAGCTCCGCGTCGTCGTCGTCGTCGTCGTCGTCGTCGTCGTCGTCGTCGTCGTCGTCTTCGACTCGGTAAAAATCTCTGAGAAGATGTGTGTGCGTGCCAGCAATGTATGCAAGCGATTCGTAGCTGCTGCCAATCGAGAGTGGTGGATGTGCGCGCTGGCAAACCAACAGCATTGACGATAGAAAACAACGTGCCTGCAGCGCAATGGGACAGAGAGCGACAACGACAACGACAACGACAACGAGAACGAGAGAAATGAATGAAGACAATAAAGTCTTGATTATATTTACCATATTATTTTCGAACCGTTGCTCGTTTCTTCGTGTGATTCGGCCCCGTCCGCGCGTCCTCGTCCTCGTCGTTGTCGTCGCCGACGTACTCGTCATCATTCACACAGCGAGCGATGCTGGATGATCATTTCGGCTACAGTAGTTTTATTGTTCTGTTGTGTCGTTTTTTCCATCGTCGTCTTCTTCTTCTTCTTCTTCGGCTCCAATCTGCGCGACGCACATGGCATAGATATTGGAGAGTGGCGCTGGTGGACTTGTGGTCTTTTTTCCTCTTTTTCCCTTTTCGGGTAGAGGACTCGTGTCGGAACACAGAAACCGAGTGAACCAGTGTTGGCCTTGGTATGGACTGTGGAGTGTGGAGTGTGTGTGGCCGACGATGCCAGGCCGAATAAATAATATGGGAAAATTGGAATATGTGTGGCGATTTTTGCCGCACAGATTCGAGAACGGCATGCAGATCTCGACCGTCGCAATTATTTCCACTCCATTGTTGCGGCCGGCGCGCACGCGCATACGCGTACTCCGACCGCCGCGTTATTTGCGTCGCTTAAAATCTCAATGTTATTCTTCACATAAATTTGCCGTTGGCATTTCGCCGCTGGCAGTGTCTGTAATGAACATCGAACAATGTTGAAAAATATTCCATCTGCGAACAGAGCGGAATATATTATTTTATCTGCGAAATGGTGATACATTTTGCTGACAGCTGAACGGCCAGAGTAGGCAACACACCAGCACCAGCGCCAGCGCCAGCGAGCGCCGAGCGGTGAACACGCTCTGGTGTCACCTACTTTTCCGTATCCGTACCGCTCTCAGCATCCAGTCGGTGTATGGTAGCGCGCGTCTAGTGTCGTCGCGAAAGAAACGTGTGTCCCAAACAGCATCCACAGAAACATGCCAAACCGGATGAATGGACTTGACTTGTCTATCCTTTCTTTGTCTGCTTCTGCTTTTCACAATGTCGCTGCTTCCGTAACTCGCACACGAACACGAACACAGATTTCTTGTCATCCATTCGCCCCCTTTTTTTCGTTGCTTGCGCATTTGTTTTGTTTTCGTTTCTTTGTTTCGTTGTCGCTCCGACGTCCCTTCTCGCTACTTTGTCGCACGCTGTACATTTGGCATTTCGTTTTTTTTTCTGTGTATTTGTGGGCGTTGGGACGGGTCGCGGCCCATGAGAAAAAGTGGATCCGATTACGTTGCCAGGAATGTGCATGGGCCGATGCTCAGTCCTGATCCGGAACCACTTTGCGGGAACTGAAATTCCTCGAAAGCGGAAATGGATATACTCCGAGAGTGCTGCAGCGAGGAGGACCGCTAGAGCCTCCTCCAGTATGAACTGACGTTGCGTGACATTCTGGCGACAATGCTGAACCGCCAATGGTCAAATTTCCATTTATTCCATTTTCCTTATTTCCATCGAAAATGCCGAAAGGCCGATCGGACCTTTGTATGTGGATGTACCAACTAGCGTTGCTAGACGGACAACATTGCACTACTTCTAACGAGGTGTCCGTCTGAGAATGAGTAATGCGGATGGGGGATGGCCTATCATCATCTCATCACCCATCAGCCATCCCCCATCAGGTGATGAGGAGTCTTCCACCGTCGTCCACGTCCGTACCCGTCACGTACGCACATCAGCACGTACGGGCACGGGCAATACAACGAACGCGGGGCCATTCCAGGTGCCGAAGAACATCACTGGACATCTAATGGTTGTACGATGGATCTAGACCCGGCATAGTGTGTGCCAGTGCACTGTGCACACTCGGAGTGTTCCGTTGGATTTGATGGTGTCAAATTATTGTGTTGCGCGCCACTTGTGTAATCGAAGGATTGAAGCATAGCACACCATGGGACAAAGAGTAACAATGGCGTCGAATTAGAGGTGCGTTGGTACGGAGTGTGTGCACTGTGCACCTTGTACACCTGCATTTCTTCACCGCTTTCCACCGTTCCGTCTGCGAATGGCGTGCGCTTCCGCCCAACAATATGATTACACGTATATACATAATATATTTTGTTGCGATGTCTCTTTGTTGGTGCGGTGGGCATTGGCCCCCACTGGCTTCCGGTGGTTCCTTACCGATGCCCGATGCACGGACGCGCAATGCCGAATCACGTGAAATAACTTCTTTAAATGCGGATCCAGGTTCGTACGTAATTGTATCACTCGGCGAACAAAATGTTGCGAACGGGCGAGAGTGGGTGGCAGCGAAGCGCGCGTGTCGAACTACTGACCACACGAAACGAGACCAACCCAAGATTAATGCTAGGATTGAATACAATTTTCAGTTGTCTGAGCTTAGCCCGATTGGACCTCCGCCCGACCCGTTCCGCTCAAATCAGTTCGGAGACAGATTTTTATTTTTAAATGTGTTTATTATGTTCTCTTGGGTTTGACAACATTTTTCTGCATTCGTCATCACCATGGCTGGCCAGTGCTCCAGCAGATTTATACGCGACGCACGTGGTATGAGTAAGCCGAACAAGAGTTCTTGAGACATCGAACACACACTCGATGCGTCTGTATTCGAGGAGTGTGCGCGTTAGAAATCCACTGAGCACCAGCCAGCGTTGGCCATTGTCCTTGCATCCGTGTGACTCACTTAGCATTTAAAGTTAAGATTAGATCTCGATATTTCTACTCATTCAATTAATTGATGATTTGTTTCTGTCGTATTATCTGCTCCTAATCAATTGAATGCGTCATCCTTGCAGTGATGTAGACGGAACAGGAAAGCTCACCCGAAACTAATTCCCGAAATAGTTTTGATTTTCTTTCGGACAAATTTCAATGCATAGAATATGGGATTGATGCTGGATATCATATATATGGTATATAATTAGGTACTTATGTGGACCCAGCAAGTAGCCCAGTGGTTGTTGAGGTCTTCGGCGCAGCTGTAATGTTAGCGTTGGGTACTCGAACTCAAGGCTGATAGTGCCGGCTAGCATAACGTTTCCGAATGAATTGTAAAAGAAAGAGAAAAAGTCGCATCTGCGGGCCATTTCGAAGGTAGCATCTTATGCTGAGCACAAACCTCGCATATATTTTCTACTTGAAATGAAGGTTGAAACTGTTACAACATATTGTTGTTTCCATCATAATCAGCGATGTATTGCTCCGAAGTCAGCATAGCCACTTGAATGCCGAGGGTTTTGGGCTGCAGAGGAGCTGATTGTCGCATCATTGGGTGCCCGGGCATGTCCAAATGCACAGTAAAATTGAAGAGTTCTTTCTTACCTTCTAGCTATGATAGATAATCCTACGATTATGTGTGTTTCAGTTATCTTAGGCTAATGATGCCAGGCTAGAGCCTGCAATGCAACTACAATATAAAACTTAATTAGAATCAAAATATTCGTTTGACCGTTTCGTCGCTGCTGGAAGAGGTCTCTCCCGACGAGTTCGATGACGATCGATCGCCCTCATTCTGTCCCTCGTTCGATGCATCTCCGGCCGCGCGTCCATCCATCTCGTTGACCGTGTTGGCGTTACCACAACCCCCACTGCCATTGTTGCTGCCGTTGCCAGCATTACTTCCACTGTCGCCGGCATTTGTTTTGCTTAATTTTAGTACAGGAATTTTCGAAGTTGAATTGTTTAATACTTGGGAATGAGGCGCCGACCCAATTGGCGACTGCTGATTTATTTCCAGCGAATTTTGGCGCGCAAAAGTGTATTTCATTATTGACTTGGGCACGGTCTGTACATGGTCGCCCATCGCTCTACTACTATTCATCGCAGATGCGTCGTCGGCAATGTATTTTGTTGGAATTTCTGTCTGGTCGGCGGTCGTCTGTGCGTTTAAATTGAATGTGACCGTCGCCGGTGGCTGCTTTCGATTCACCGTCGAATAGAGATTCTCTTTGCTGCCCGGCAATAGCGGTCCAACGTGCAACGCAATCGTGATCTCCGGCTCATCTTCGATTGGTGGCGACGGTGGCTCTTCGGCTCGGTGAACCATCGTTGGCTGAACCGTGCTGCCCGCTTGATCGCTGTTCGATCGTTTCATGGACAGCTTCCGGTCGAGCGTCGATGTGGTACGTGGCGGTGGCACCGGTGGCGTTCGCACACATTGATTTAGAAAATGCTGATACGATGGCATCGAGCGCCGTTTGAACGACGAACTCGAAACGTATTCGCTGCTGCTCTCCGGATAGCGGGGCAACACTTTTGGATAGTTTCGCATTTGAATGATCTGGAGTGTTTCTTCCGGCGTCAGTGGGAAATGCGACGTTGCTCCGTCGCATTCATCGCGTGACGTCACATTCACATCGACTTCGACGTCCTCGATGAAACTGGTGATCTCTTCGTTCGGATAGAACGGCCTCTGGTAGGGCATCGGAACTGGATCGGACCGGGTGGCTCGGTGATCGATGCGAAGTGCCGTATCTATGGCGGCCGCCATCTTCAGCGACGACAACGAATCTGGACGTTTGCTACTTCGCAAATCAATCGAATCGAGCAGATCGGAGCGCACATCAATGTCCTGACAGATGATTGTGTCGCGTGCATCGAACGATTTCGATTTCATCAGTTCGATTGGTCGCTGGTGTGACATGCTGTCACTGCGACCATCCGGCATACCATCCATCCCATCCATCCCAATGCTCATCTTGTCGCCCTTTTTGGCGAAGAACTGTTTCGCGTCGCCCATGGAGAAGGATGGCGATTTGGCGCGTAGCCCGGGACTCTGTCGGTTCACCTCATGCGATATCCAGTCGGACACTTTGGTGTGCGTATCCATGGTGCTGGTGCTGTAGTGTCGCGACAACAGGAACCCGTTGATCGGTGAATGGTATCGTTTCACTGGAACGTATTCGTTCTTCTTGCGCACAATATCCAGGATGAAACTTTCGTCGCCGTCGTTGAATTTATTCGAACGCTTGAGTTCGTCGTCGGTCGTTCCGTCCAGCGACAGAATGTCCAATTTACGTTTCAGGCTGCGATTGTAGTAGTTGCGGCGCACATAGTAAATGAAAATGATGACAACGTTGACCAGCAGGAATATGATCACCATTGCGATGAGAACGTTGACGGTGGTGTCGGCCTTGACCACGATCTTATTGTTGTCGCCCAACATGAATGTGTTTTCGGGTGACGCGGACGCCGAGTCCGGTATCGCCGAGGCCACCGAACTGGCAGACGATTGCGTTTGGTACATGTCGCTGCGATTCGGCGTCGAGTGGTGGAGCAGAAATTGCAACTGACGAATGGGATTGTCGGTGGACTTGTCCAGATAGTAGTTGACGTGCGGCATCGACGGTCGCACCGGCTCCCCAGCCATTGGATCGTACGCGGGCGGTCTGCCCGTCGACTTCGGATCCAAATCGCCGTATGGCGCATTCGGTTTCGCATAGAGCGTTCGATTCAGTTCGTCGGGCAAATGCTCATTCCAAAATGACATGTACCTGTCGCGGTAGCTCTGGTGCACGACCGGCGGCACCCCGATGTTCAGGTAATGCAATTTATTTGCATTGAACTCGGGCCAATCGATGTCGTACTGCTGCCAATTCGGTGGATCCAAATTCAAAAATTGATCACGCCACGGTGCCTTCGGGTTGCTGCAAAACGAAATCCAAGTGAATCAAAAAAATCAACGAGAAAAGGGCCGACAGCGAATGAGAAATTACCCGGTTTTGGCGAAGTTCGTCCAATACACCATGATGGCCTCCGACAGAAGCCGTTCGTCTGGACTGAAGTTCGATGGGAATGGCCGGGCCGATGCAAGCGGCGCCCCAAACACGTACGGCAGATCTTCGCCCACAATGCTCGACGCCAACTGCGAATGAATTCGACAAGGAAACATGTGAACACGTTCGTAGGCCAAACACATCGGTTTGGTTTCGCTTACGTTCGTGAATTGGCCGGCCTTGCTGATGTGCGAAAAGAGGTACATGTAACTGCTGGGATTGACTTTCGATTGATAGATGCCAGTTTGCAGGAGTGGCGCGGCCACCCGTGCATCCGACAATATATCGAGCACGACGTCCCGGTGCTCTTCGGCCTTCGGATGCGCGCCATCATCGTACATGTCACTGTATTCTTGCAGCGCCAGCGTCAGCGCAACGTCCGGCCGCACCTCGAAGCGGTTCTGCATGTAGAAACGCAAATAGCCGTCACGTTCGTTCTCCAGGAGGCCGTGTGCTAGGCCAACCGCATTCACCGTGTGATAGGCTTCGTTTTCGGTCAGACCGAAAAGCAAATCATAGCTGCAACCAATTGAAATTAGTGATGAGAGCAGCGACTACCTGCCGGGTTCGCCGGTAAACGGGAAAATCAAAACTCACCGACTGAACACGCCTGCGTAATTTTTCATAATGTTTTGTGGTTCGCTCGGTACGACCAGTTGATCGACGACGGGTCCGAACGTGGTCGTGAACTCTGGCGACATCACTTGCGACTGCTGAATGTCTTGGTAGCGTTTCTTTCGCAAACACGTCAACATCTCCTCGTTGTCATCGCGCAGCGGACAATTCAATTGGTTCAGCAACTGCATCGTGGCCTGCAGCGGATGATGCGAAATGGCCCAATCGGACATGGCCGAACCGCTCATCAATATCGCCCGATGAAACAGTCCTGCAAACGAGATGGAGTTATTTTCGAATCGGATGCATCGGCACAGTATTGGCTGGGGAATTCGCGTCGATTCCGAATCGTACTTACCGCGAGCGACCGGCGAAAGCATCAATAGATTCACGCACGCCGCGCCCGTACTGTGGCCCATCAACGTCACCGAGCCCATGTCCCCGCCAAACGCTGCAATATTATCTTTGACCCATTGCAGCGCAGCTATCTGGTCCAGCAGACCGAAGTTGCTCACCGTGTGATCGGACGTGCCGGGCTTGAGGAAACCTTTTAGCGATTCGAACACAATAAGATAGCAGTGAATTTGGCAATTTAATAAATAATTTGAAACTTTTAATGATGATTGGAGTTCAATCAGTGCGGAGAGTGAACGATGGCCGCCCCGCTGTTTGGTTTGCGCATACTTCACCGATCGCAGGCACTGTGCTGAGCTGTGGAGCGGCGGAATGAGTGCACAAGGATTGAGTAATCGGATGCCGGTATGCAGGCGTTCTGCCGATGCACCGAGGACCGTACATTACTACATTGTGTGCGATTTGTACATATTTGCAGTGGAACTATATGAGCTCAAAATGCCAAACAGTGCCAGCGAATATATTTCGCAAACATCTTATCTGTCCTATTAGCTATGCTAACAATCCATAAGAACGAGAGCACATTGTGCAATGCAATACTCTCTCTCTCTCTCTCTCTCTCTCTCTCTCTCTCTCTCTCTCTCCCTCTCTCTCTCTCTCTCTCTTTCTGTGCAATGTGTAGTTGGCGTCTTCGCCGTTGCCGCCACTACATTATTGAATTTTTGAGTCCGTCTTCCTTCTGTCTGCCCCAAAAATGCACTGACTGCCCTGCACCAGTGCACCCTACCCCCCCTCCCAACCTTCCATCGCTCGTCGTTTTGACTGCCTTTTTTCGCTCCTTCGTTCTTCCCATTCACGGTGTCTGGCATCGAATGAGAAACAATACATCCTGCTGGCGATGGCGCTGGTTCACTCCGTTGCAGCTGCCACTCAAGCACGATGTATTCGGCAAGTCTCATCTATATGCTTATGCATTCCATCTAAATCGCTCCATTCGCACGCTGATCGGATGTGTGAGGACGCCCGCCCGAATGCCGAAGAGAGCATTTCATGTGTGTGTGTGTGTGTCTGTGTGTTGCAGACGGAGACTGTGTGGCCGACGAGCGGATACCGAAGACCAGACCCATGATTCTTCGCTGGATTGTCCGTGGAAGCGTGCTGCTCGCTCTCACTAATACACTGGCGCATGCATTATGCACAGCACGTAATGCCCTGTACACTAATTTATAAGCCATTTGTGTTGTGTAGAAGATGATGATGGAAATGCACCGTCCGCACCTTTCCTCCCATTCGCTTCCTCAT
>JANTFB010151966.1:0-10340 GCA_026546635.1 Porricondyla nigripennis | reverse complement strand
ACTTAGTGGTGTTAAATATCATTGTTGAAGAGCAGAAACGAAAAGAAGTGACGAGAGAAAAGGCGACCCAAGAAAAAGTGAGCAAATAAAATAGGAACAGAGTGCAAACTTCGCGCTAATAAAACGTTCGGTGGATATCGCTGGCAATGGCTCGAAGTTCGGTGTAGCGATGCCGCAGTGCATGGGAATCCATCGATGGAAACGTGAAGAATGAAAATGGACGAACAAATGTGTTTGCCGGACGAAGGTGGACTCGCCCCGCTCATGCTTCGTTCGAGCTCGTTTTCGTGTGTGATTGTGCGTTTGGCCAAACATCAAAAGACAATTACAGAAATAAATATGCAGAGCGTCGAAGATCGTTTCGTCTAGACGGCAGAAAAACCACCGACGAATGCCATTTCGATCTTCGTTTCTCTTTCGGCTTTCCCTCGGCGTCAACTGCGTCCATGCGATTCATTCTGAATTGCTCGCATAAATGTCGCCGAACGTCATCTAATCGTCATTCGCAAACATTCATTTTGGCTGGGCTCACATTTCGTGAGCGCATTTTTTTCGGATAAATTGCCGTTATTTATATCCATCAATCGGTGACAGTGTCGTCGAATGACGGGCCACTTTATGCAAATTATTTGACTCACGGCTCAAGGACACCGAAGGCGGGGGCCGATTGCGTAACGTTCTAGGCTGCTTTGTGCCTCGGCAAATAACTTCACTCAATCTGGAAGATAGACGTTGATGTACATAATTGTGTGTGATTCGCAATGTAGTAGGGACCTCCAGACACAAATTGAGTCGTATCGATGCAGAGAACAGAGTGGATTGTGGCATTTCAGCACGATCTCTGCAGCGAAACGGCAGCCGAATATATTGCTCGTAATTCGTGCAAAATAAATGAAGACGAAAAAAATCATTTAATTCCGACGAAGTAACGATCCGTTGGGCTTTGGTCCGTATGACGGCAATGGCAGAGCGGCAGCAACGACGGCGGCAGAGAACTGAGAAAAAACCAACAACGACAGCAGTAATTCACTTGGATTTAATTTAAATTAGTTTCAAGTCCCACAGCAGACATCTCCGTGGAGGGACTGCCATGGTGCGTTCGTGTGCTCGAGTTGTGACTTTGGTTGGCGATGACGGCGATAGGTTGGGAGAAGCTCGGAACGGGAGGAGGATGAAAGCACTGGCGCTTGTGCCAATGAAACACGTAATTGGCTGCAATCAGATTCCTTTGAGGCTTTCGAGCGTACCAGCGAATTGCTTCAACTTCAAAATCTAGATGAAAACCGAACTCACACCGCACAGCTCGCGCCGACGAGTACGACTTTTTCGTTCGTGTGACTGCGGCAGTTCTCTGTCGCGCAGTGGAAATAAAACTTTTGTGCTTTACGAATGTCGAGTACACTGCACGACATTCGTACTCGTACTTTGTGTGCACCGATCGCCCCGAAGGCCATCGAATCGACGAAATGTGGACGCGGCCATGGCGAACGCGTTTAATTGAAAATTTATGCAGACACAAAATGGCCGTTCAAGAAATGCATTTCTAATGAATTGTTACTCCGCATCAAATCGAAACGAATAGTCCAGAAGGTTCACGACGTTTCCGCATGCACCGGCCACCGCATCGCGATGCCCTTTCTCCATGCCCACTGCCACCAGAGCACCGTTGCAGCGAACCGTGCGAAGCCAATTCGACAGAAACAAATCACATTTATAATTTTACCAAAAGAATGGCGTACCCATCGTCGGGCAGAAGAATCGGAAAAATGTGGTCGGTACGTGCGCGTGTTCTGCATGCGCTGCTGCTTCAAATTTTCTGGAAAATTCATAACCGTTTCAATCTCTGCTCGGTGGGTTCGTTTCGAATGAATGCGGTCGCTTGAGTTTGCCGCCCGATTGATGTGGCGCATACAAACACATGAAAGCACGTTATCACGGCTCACCAACACACCGAATCATACGCGCGCGTCGCTCCTTCGAACACACATAAAATGACACACGAGAAAAATAAAAATAACCCGACGAATCGTGGCAAGAGTTCGGGAACGACGTCGTCGTCGACGACGACGCCAATCGCTCTGCCCCTCCCCGCTCGATCTCTCTCTCTCTCTCTCTCTTTTTCTCTCTCTCGATGCGACTACACATAAAAACAAAGGCAATGAAAACGATAGAGACAACCGATGCGAGTAATAAGTTTGAGTTTTTTGGATGCGCGGCAGGCGCTCATCATAACTAACTCTATGCACTCACTGTCTTTAAAGTGAAATTTATTACGAAATATGTTTCAGAAGGGATTTAAGATTGATATTTTGATTAATATGGGAATAAATTGGATTTTATGTGTGGCATTACTCGTCGCATCCTTGCATTCGTATACATATTCATGTATTTTATAAAATAGCCGCGCACCGACCCAATACACATGTACTCCGCTCAATGGTACGTGTTTTACGTTGGGCCGTCGCCATTGCCACCGACGCACAAATTTTATGCATATAGAATTGAATACGGTTGGTGGCATGTTCCACTCTTATAAATATGTATATAAGTATAGCTATATACGAGTGTACCTAGCGCGCGTTGGATACTTTCGACATTTTCCCAACACGGAGCAGCACACGGTGTTGATAATAATAATATGGGAGAATACTAAATAGAAGCGTCGCATCGCAAGCTCGCACCCGCACCCAAACAGAAACACCTATCTTCGCAATGATGGCGCGCTAGCGCCTCCATCTGCTGGCCCTATCCGACTCCACGGCGGAAAATAATAATAAAATTGAGTACATTATTTACGAACACGACCGCCACCGTAAGCTCCAAATGAAAAATTATACAATTTATTTCATTATTATTATTATTATTTCTGTGTGTGTGTGCGCGTGAGGTTGGGTGGTTGGTAGAGGGGCCAAGGGGGCCGGCCTGTGAGATACATGCTGAGGTATTTATGTGCATTTATATGAACCTCCATTCCTCCATGTATGCAAAGAATAAACGTGTCGCGGCTCTTGCGCGCGCCATTTCCTTCGAATGTGCATTGAAAAATTAATGAGTTTCGCATAAATAACGTAAAGGATCGGTTCGCGATTTTCATCGAGACAACCGAATCGGCGTGCGCAGTAGGTGAATTGGTGGGCTGGTACACACACGCAGAGTGCATAAATATAAATAATTCTTTTTTCCATCGATATCATGTACGATGTACGATCGGTTGATTTTATTTATTATCGGTGCCTGGATGCGGTGAATGTATCACGCCAACACCGATGACCGCACCACAAACTTCGATCGCAATTCGATTTACGTCACTCGGCGTCACCTTCCTTTCCATGATGCGCCCTCCCACGACTCACAATAATAAGAATCATAAATAATTGACTCTCGTGCGAGATCGAGTGCGAGTGCGAGTGCCATTACCCGCCCAAATTAATTCCAATCATATTTATTTTTTTTCGTCGGCATTCGCTAACACGAATTACTTTAATCGTCACCGATGACGGCCGGCAATGTCAATCGTCGGCAACGACATCGAGGGGACATCGCTGCCATCGGAGGGACGACGACGCGCGACAACCCGCTTCGGCACACACATCAAAATATCGAAATCAAAAAATTAATCCCCATGCATGAATGGAACGGAAAATGGTATGCTTAGTGCGCAAAGCTGCGATGTTAACAAGGCGATGATGATGTCGGTGCCGTGGCAATAACAGATAATAAAATGCCGAGCACCGAGCACACGTTTCAATATGTGCGGCGAATGCGCCAACCACACATGAAATCGGCAGTAAAATTTTCAGCAGCACCACCATCACCACCACCAACAACAAGGACCAGTCATCATTCCCGTGATGCTATTATTATTGTGAGTTGGGAGCGAGCCGACTGGCGGGCAGGCAGTCGTCGAACGAGCCGAACAAACACCACATCAATGACGACAATAATAATAATCGTAATAAAATGCAAGCTGTGAGTGAGACAGAGAACAATATTACACAATTCCAGTCGAACAAGGGTGCGAAAACGTTGGCTCGATCGTCGAACAATCGGCGGCCGCTGTACTCAAGGTACACGAAATAGAAAACCAGCGCACACTACCTACGCACTTCTCATCCTCTGACCTCCTTCCTCTGCGACGCGCGCGCTCTCGCTGGCACAAGCACGGCTCGGCGATGTTGTTGTTGATGATGCGATGCGTTGGACGATTATAGATTACATTCATCATCGGCTCGTTTGTCGCATGTGTAATGTGAGGCTGCGTGTTCGGATGCATATAGCTGCTGCCAGCGCTGCCAACGACAACCGGAGGACGTCGGGGGCGCCGATGACGGTAAAATATTCACTCAACGATGTGCGGCCGATCGCATCATCACAGAATTTATACATGTCACACAGAGAAAAGGAATTGTTAATTTACGTGTCGCATTATATTGTTATCGTCATCTTTATCGTTGTGACACACCAGCCAGCGCCAGCGCCAGAGCCAGAGCCAGAGCCAGAGCCCGACTACGTGCACCATATTATATTACCAAAATAGAAATGTTCCGTGCGCTCACGTTACGACGCATGTACGGCCATGCACGGAACACTGCATACATATACGGTCTGTGTCTCTGTGTACACATTGCGCTCTCCCCTTGTCCGGCCGACCCTATAAACGCTGCGCTACCGCAAAACTTTCCGAACGCAAACAATGGACTCGCTGGCAAATCACAATATATGATAATAATATATTTCGATCGCTCTTTTATTTTCATTTCACACGTATGTTCACTTTGGCGGCGGCACTCAGCAGGTCTCCGATGTGCGAGTGCGACTATTTTCCGTTCGTTCGGCCCCGTCGTCTCCGATTCCCCATACTCAACTCATACTGCGAACACGATTTCCCTACGCGATAAATAAGCGCAGTGATGAAAATAAATGACGTTTAATTATTGGATAAATATGTCAATATCAAACCTGCTTGTTTCCTTCGGTTGATTTCAGCTCCCCCACCCTTCTTCGCTCGGCGCACCTAGCACGTCGCATGTGCCAGGCTTGCATGGGGCATAAGTGGAAATGACAACAAAACTCATTGTATTTTGCGGGTGTCACTTTGAATGGAAAACAAAAAATTTCGATCGCCGAAAATTGGAATTAAAGTCACGAAAAGAGTGGCGCATTCTTCTTTCTCCGGACGACACACGGCAAAGAAATATCAACTGATGGGTGTGGAGGCATTGGGCATCGGCACCCAAACAAGAATCGAATAGACTTGCTAGTTTTTGCTCATTTCACCGCCAAAAATTGCGTTCGAAAAACGCGAAAATATAATAATTTCTTAATGCGAAATTAATGAGCCATTGCGAGTACGAGTACTTTGGAGCGATGCCCACGTCTCGCTGTGCATTTCATTTCATTTCTTCGAAAAAGTCGCGAGCGCGAAAATTCTTTTATTCCGTTTTTTTTTTCTTCATAAAATACAAAATGATAATCACATACGAATCGAATCGAATCAAATCAAATCGATTCGAATGGAGCGAATGGGGAGGCAGCGAGGGGGGAATGGCGGAAAGAGGGCACAGAAATTCAGTACCAAATAAATAAGTGATTACGGTAATTGGTAATGGATGTTATTGTGATTTCGGTTTCCGTGCGCATCAAACGAGATGCCGTTTGATGTGCGGCATCGTGCCTCACACCAATCGAGCCGATCCGAAGAGATGAGAAAAAAACGAAGCAGAAAAGGCAACCGAACAGAGTGAGAGAGAGAGAGAAGAAGCGTTCTGCCGCTCAAAATAATAACAATTTCTTTCAAATGATAAATAAGTATATGTTTAGCATGCAGGCGCCAAGCTCAATAATGCCAACGTTCAATTACACATTTAACTTTTGAGATGTGTGCACGCGGCGCGAGCCTCAAACTTGAATGGAAACAAAAAGAAAATGGTTGCGCGTGTGCGCGTCTGTGTATCGAATGATAATAATTATGACCGAGAGAGAACGAGCGCGGACTCAATTTTGTTGTTCTTCGTTCGTTTTTTTGTTGTTCAGTTTTCAGTTGATGGTTTCGCGTATCCAATCAGTGGCGAAGAGGCCATACACTCGTGCCATTAACCGAACAAGCCAGAGCAACCAAAAATCACAAGAGAAAGATGAAAAAAATAAAAATAATCATGTTCTGATCGATGTCGAATGCTTAAAAAGTCATTTGCCAATTAAGCCAGATTCAATATTGACGCATCGCCAAACTATGACCGCACCAATTTTCCATCATTAATTCGATATTTGATATGGTGGGGAAAACAGATGTGCGCCACACGAACCGAGAGAGGCGGTATTGCGTTCGAGTTCATTCGGTAGAAGCGGCTCGGGCTCGTGTTTGTCATGCTTCTGCTCGTGGGCTGCGCATCGTTTTCGTTTGTATTTATGGATCTTATTATGTCGGTTTAAGGACGAGATTTATAAAGACATTTGCATTAGCAAGAATCATATAAAGCTTATTTGAATGCATATTTTCCGCGCTGTATCATGATGCATCCGAATCGTGTCCCACTCTCGCCCGCCTGTCCTTCGCATGCCGTTGCTGTTGCCGATTCTCGCAAATTCGTTGGCATTTTTTTCGTTCCTTTTCTGCTGTGGATTAACGGCTTCCTTGCATTTTGGCTGCTTCGGCCGTAATTTTCAAGAGTCCATACGAGTACGACGAAGAGAATTTCATACAGACGCAAACGCAGACACGGGCGGCAAGCACTCGCACAACTCAAACATGCGATAGTACAGCATGCCGACTACTCGACCGGAGCAGCTCGAAGAATTCACTCCGCACCACATTGTGAAAATGGTAATTCACTTTGTGCGAACCATAAAAATGATATCTGAGAATCTTAATGGGTTTTCTTGCCAACGGTCGACGATGCCAGCTGACTTCGCTTAACACTTTCATCTGTTACTAGTACCAATGCACGGCGTTCGTCTTGGCAAAAGACTGGCACTCGCACTAGCACTAGAGGATGTGTAACATGGAAATGGATCAATTGTGTTATGGCAAGGATGACTCGACGAACAACTTGTAAGCGATTCCGCATGGGGCAGACAGAGGGAGTAGGCGGTTCGCACTGTGAAAGCGGGCTGTGTACACAGATGCCGGAAGGACGACGACGGAGAATCGTTTTATAGATTTCCTCTTGGCGAAATTTTTTCGCTTTGGCACTTTTCCATTTTCGGCTTAAGTATTTTCGTATATTATTTCATTGAGCTTAATCTTTTTTGCGAGTTTTCTTATGTACAGTCGACTGCTGGTGCCGAATGTGATATCGGGTGGCGTGAAAACGGGCATACCAGCCACCCCAGACTCAGCAGAATGAAAAGAAGAAAATGAATTCGAAAAGGAGAGTACATGGATAGTGCGTTGCCGTACGGTTACTGACTGGTACGGCGTACGGGTACGTATCCGTTGCGAATATGTTTACGTGGGAATACGCGCTGAGTGAAACTTAAGAGTTTGCCGATAGCGTCATTCATTCAGCATTCAGCACTCAGCATTCAACTTGGTTTTCGTTAATATACTATCCTATTACGACTATTAATAAGATAGAACGTGCTGCATATGGCCGCGAATACACATAATAACACATATCGCATTCAGCGTTCGTCTCCTGTCGCCAGCCTTCCGATAGTCACCGGCTCGATAGCGGACACATAGGACCAACGCACATAGAGCGATGAGTACTCTGCACGGGGATGGCGTCGTCGGCTCTCGGCTGTATATACTCGTTTTAACGTACTTGCGATTGTGAACGCAGCAAAAAGGACGAGCCTACCGTATTCCGATTCGAAGGCTCTGTTCATGTCTAGCGAGTGTACGATGTTCGGTTCGGGCAGTAATAATGGAGCAGCCACTTGATTCTCTTGCGAAATATCGCACACGAATGGAATCATCTTTTACAGACTAATTTATTTTTTTACGTTCGAAGTTGGCAACGACTGGGCCTGCGAATGAAATGGAACGGTTCGAGAAGGGCCCAGCGTTTGCCATTCGGCTGTTTCGTAATATTTTCGTCGACGAAACATTCAATAATGTTCTCATTTTCATGGTCGACTCTCATCTGGGCGATTTGACGATTTATTTTTAATGAGTTCGCTTTCTCGAACTGATTTGATTTATGGAACGACAGCGCACGCACTTGCAGCTGACCAGCCGTCGATTGCTGTGTCGCCGCTTCGCATCATTGTTCGGCAAACGATGTCAACGTTGATAAAAGTTCCTCCCGCTATGATGAGCATGTACCACATTCTCCGTTGGCCCGCATCTGCCGAGTCTCGGTTAAATTCATTCCTTTCCGCCGCGAAACTTTATTTTATGCGTGCGCGGCTCAAAACATAAGGAACAAGCGACACCGTTCAGGATTTCCATCGTAATTTAAAAGTATTAAAAACGGAAAAACGCGTCCAGCATATTTCTCCCATTAATTTTGGTGCTGGCGGCAACGTCGGCGTGCCATTTTCATGCATCGCATTGATAAGCACACGAGCGGAACAAAATATGAAATGCGACGAAAAAGGAAGAAGAACGAAGAAGAAGAGAGAAATCTGCCATCGCAAAGGTCATCGGGAAAAGCCTGCGCCGATACATTGATGCGTCGCTAATTGGTCGCTATTAATTAACAATCTGTCAATATTACGATTGGTTGTCGTCTCGGAAGCGTCAACAAGCGAGTGAGAGCGCGCAATTCGTTATTTTATCGCCGAGATGTTTGCCGATGGCGCGACTAATTACGGTCGCGCACCACACAACAACTAATAGTCGGGAATAAAACTAGAGAAAAGGAAAATAATTCTCAATATCTGTTAATCACATCAGCGAATGCCGTGGCGCACATCGAGCACATCCAACGATCCAACGTACCCGCGTCCGTCGTCCGTGCACCCAGCAATAGTGCACACGCACACAGCGAATAAATCAAATTAATTAGATCATCATGATTCACGACGAATGGAGGAACGCGGATGGATATTTCTGATGCCGCCGACTAAAGACCGACCCGATCGACGGCAAAACAACAGCCAAACAGATAAGATGCAGTGAAGTCACAACAAAATAAACAATATCAAAAGTGTGGAATGGGGCTGGCGCACTGGCCACAATCAAATGAATAAAATATGAAAGCGAGTTAAATAAATAATAATTATCTCGATCCATCTCCCCCCGAACCCACCACCCCCTTCCTGGCTGCGTTCGTCTCTCCTCTCCGTCGCGCACCAATCGGGTGCGTACACACGCCATGTATATATGTGTTCGCGCTTCAAAAGGAAAACTTTTAATATCTCTTGTTCGAGTTTGACTCCGCGCGAGGTTGAGACCACAGACCATAATGTAATGAATTAATGGCTTTAATTATTGAATCAAATGTTCCGAATGAAAATTGTTCGCTTATTTTTCGATTCGATGGTGCGCCTCTGTTGCTGTTGCTGTTGTCGATTATTTCTCAACCATTTTATCGACGTTTGGCCTACGCCAGAGTGAGAGAGGAGGGGCTGGTCGGGGGTTCTGAGAGTTGAAAGGCGCACGTAATGAATTAATAAATATTCAATGGCAATAAATAACACAATTATCTCAATTTTTCCGATTAATAATGAAAATGGTGCACGTTTCACAGCTCTGAACAACATCGGCCCAGATTTCATACGACGAGCATTCATATTTGCCACACACAAATCCGTATTGGAGCAAATTTGGAGCGAATGAAAGACGATCGTCTTCACGGAATGAAGTGCACTCGTCGCCATTCGAATCTGGAATGTTCCAGCGAAACAAGGGGACGCAACCCAAAATCGAAGGCTTGCAGAGTGTTAGGTTGCCTGGTTATGCCATAACACATCAAGCATATTGCACGGACCTGAATGGAAAAACGCCCCAGTTGTTTCAAAAAACGAGAAATTTTGGCAAAGGCGACCCGAGAGGAAAGTTGAAAAATTGGTATTTTTTCGAAAATTTTATATTTTTTTCCGAAATCAATTATTTTCGGAAACTGGAGCGAATTTGAGTCAAAAATAATAATCTATTGTTCATATTTGTACCCGCTCTGCTCATTAGGGTGCTCATTAGGGTGGTCGTAGGGGTCACTTTTTCGGCGCCGGAAGGTGTAACTTGACTTCCCTCATAGTAGAGTTTGAGGGAATATTACGCATTGTCCGATCGAAGTTAAATACGAATATGATTTTTAACTCGTCAAGTGACACCTTCTGGCACCGATACATCAAGAAAAATCGCACACAGAAAAAAAAAGTTCTAGGGATGTTCTTGTAATATTCTCAATTTGTTCTTAAATGTACTGGAGAAACATTCTTACTTGACTGAG
>JANTFB010151965.1:0-17017 GCA_026546635.1 Porricondyla nigripennis | reverse complement strand
CAATTTCTGGCTAATTAAGATTATCGCTTCTAATCCCTTTTCAATAATGAACATAAACATTTCGCTTCAAATCCTAATCGTTTTAATTTTTATTCAAGGTTGTGGTTGCGGGAAACTCTCTAATAAATTACAGTCTGCCTAATGAGTTAACTTCCATGCGGAAAACGGTCATTCATATGCTTATCGAATACGTTTTGTTGGTTGCCAAATTGCATCAAATTCGAGGCTGTCGCTCATCATGAGACACCAACATCGACTCTGAATAATGAATCGCAGGCTAAACATAGACAGATGCTAAAAACTCCATTTCACACCTGACATTATCTGCTTTCATGCCCTTCATGCAAATCAAAACTCCCAATCACAACTGCTATTACCCCATTGCATACGGATAAACAAAAATGCATGTCCTCATTTGATCACGGAACGATGGTATCGCCATTAACCACCATATCACAATCCAAACATTCAAGCTTAATTTATCATTTTTTCGGTTTTTCGGAATCTACTATATATGGTTAAGTACTACATGGGCGCGAACTTTCTGAATTTTTAATGGAAAACCATTGTAAATAAATTGGAAATTTTTTGAAAGTTGTAAATGAATGCAAGCTCGACAAAAACCTGGGATAAATGGAATCGATTTCTATCTCGGCCGCGATAGAAAGGGAAAGGAATGAAATCTCAACATGGTAGATTCGCTGAGCGATACGAGCGAATATTATTCATTTTTCCTCGTCTGCCATGACATTCATCAATTATAATGGCAAAACCGCCATATTGGATCATCATTTCTATCCTTTCCATCGACTCGACCGAGATACAAATCGATCGCATCAATCTCCGTTTTGTCGTCGGGAGGGGAGGTCACTGTGTCGGTCGCGCTGAACGGATGAACGCATGTTCATTATTCATCAAACCATAAATTCGTACAAAAATTATTCATAATTTGCGATGATGAACATTTTATGAACGTGAACAAGCAATTGAACAGTGACTTCCGTTGCATCAATTGACAACAACAGGTCTCGAACACACACAATTAACTCGACATTTCCTTATCATTTCGATGCGTTCGATAATGTTCGGTCTCAATAGTACTGGATGCTCAGCAAAGCAGGCGAAATACGGCGAGACGAAGCGTGCTTGGACTATTCGGGCAACGATGTTGTGCTCTATCCATGCCACGGATCCAAGGGCAATCAAGTAATTGAAAAACGAAGAAAATTCAAATCTTGCTGTTTTGACTTAAATTTGACGAAATTCTATGTTTTCAGTTTTGGGCGTACGACATGAATACCAATCAAATCAGACATGGCTCATCCGAGAAATGTCTTGCAATCGTTGAATCAAAAGACAAAGTTGTGATGGAAGAATGCAATGGGCACAAGGAGTCGCAAAAGTGGAAATTGGAGAATTACGATCCAAGCAAACTGTAATCAAAATGTTTGGAATGAATAATGGCAAAGGACCACACATCCAATCAAATTTCCTTGTCGGAAACGCAAAAATATGCGAAAGAGAGGAAGAGACGAGAAACCAATTCAGAGCTGGAGTGGCGCTAATTAAGTAAATTTGTGTAAAAAAAAAATTGATTGAAAAAAGAAGAATCGGCGCGAAGCCGAATTTCCAAGTTAAATACCTAAACATATGTAACTATTGTTCACCCATATCATTGACGGTTTCTCCGAAACCGCGATATCATTGTTGAAACAGATGAGATGAAAACAGAATAAATGATAGTCCTTTTGATGTCTAAACTCTAAACACATAAATATACCCAATAATGGTAGTTGTAACATGTATTGATAAATTGATAGCATAATTCATATACAGTATACTGTATAGTGTATAGTGTATACACATACAACAATGTAATTAAATTGATACAGATACACTCACTTTACTGCATACACACTAAATAATTTTATCAATATTGAATACAAACGATGTAGCATTGCTACAGCTACACGTGTTAAACATTCAATTGTAATGGATGCAATCCACATAATCGTCATTGATTTCGATTGGCCACACATACACATATCGTTTTGAAAAAAATATAAATTTTTCGCGTTAGACTGTCTCCTACCCCTCAGTCAGTCATAGCGCTTAAATTTCCTGTTCCTCCATTTTTCCTCGAAAAGTACATACGATTGCATTCAGTTTGAATTGAGATGACTATAGTTCACTCACAGAAGTAGCAATAGGCGTATGAAAAAATAGGTTCAACTATCGTGAACTACTGAACGTAAACATTTTTGTGAACGTTTCGGGTATATTCACCGTTTGGGGATGACGCGCGAACATCGTTGCCACATCCAAACGGATCATAATAACTAGCGGAAAATTTAGCCATGGAAAAATATTCCAATCGGTCGAACGACAGCCACATACGTTCGTTTTCAAGATTTCGTTTCGCCCTCACGTCAGCGCTGAAAGCATAAGGTCCATAACTAGGTGAATCTGGGAGAATGGATGAATTTAGGCAAATTATGACGAAGCAATCGATTTCCATATCATTTCATCGTTATTTTCATCACGTATGTATGTATGCAGTCAATTGGATGCACGTGTTGTTTCCTTTTGACACGCGATTATTGAACATAATGAACAAATATACAATATTTACAATAGAAGAAACGGATATGCAATAATGATGATCGTAAGCATTCCGTGTAGATATTCACATCGAACAACGATCCCTTTGGCAATCATATCAAATCGCTCTGCATGTGCTCCAACAGATTATTCGAATTGATACGTCAGATGATGCTGACACATGAATAGGCAATGTAGATCGGAAGACAGAAACAAAGAAAGGCAGATATAGAGAGGGAGCGAGAGAAAAGAGGTAAAACAATAAATGAAATATTGTATGCTGCAGTAGATGTTCATGTTCAATGTTTGGGAGATTTTGAATCGCTTCGAGTCCGTATTCAGAGTGGTCCAATCGATTCGAAACGTTCCCAGCATTTCCCACTCGCCGAATAGCACAGCATTGTGCTAGTGCACTGAATATTGCACCCGTAGTGTATCGGTCGTGGCGATCTCTGGTCAAGAATCCAGGCTCTGGCGTCGTTCGTTGCGTTCTGATGGCAAACATAACTTTTGAATGGCACCATTTGGCATAGAGATGTATCAAGGGAAAGTGGAAATTTTCAAAGCTTGCAGCAACCCTGAATATATTCTTTGCTTGGAAGATAGTAATTTGTGGGAATGAAAACAAAGTCTTGGAATTGACGACCCTGTCTGGACTTATGAATGAGTTTTCTCAGAATATTCAGCTCTGGCATTCGGTTCTGTCGTTTTTTCTACGTATGAAGCAGAGAGACATTAGACAGAACAGATCTGAATACTCAAAGAAAACGCATTGCGTACAAAACCAAATGAGTTATTGAGTGACACAACTTGCGTATTTAACGTGATCATCCAATATATCGGAATAATAACTTATAATGAATAGCAATCAAAATAATCAACAATAGATTGGCTCAATTTTCCCGCAGTGAAAGTTCCAGATCCAATCCTCCAACTCAGTACATTCCGATTCCGAATTCCAATTTGAATTCGATATTTATTTCCAGAATTTACAGACATTCGCTGCCTGCTGCAGAGTATAAGAACATACTCGCTATCCTTTATATCCTTTTGTAACCGAAACCAATTCAATTCCCATGTTGTATTTATTGTGAATATTACGAATCCAATGTTCATACGTTTATAAGTTGGAAATATGACCTGAAGTACTTTGTATGCAATTGTGCATATCCTACAGGAACCTAATGAGTATCTAATTGATGAAAAAAAATACTGTTTCCTTGTAAATTATGTGATGAAAGATTGAAAGAATGAATGAATGGACAAAAAGAGGAATGCATTCCCGTAGAAACTCATTTGATCGAGTCAACATTGCGTCATTGAATGTGGCTCGGTTGAAGAAAAGACTTGCACTATATCGGAAGCGAATCCTCAACTTTCCTGTAATGTTCCAACATAATCAATGTTATATCAAGTATTTACATTTTTAATGACGTTGTTAAATTAGATATAAAAAAATAATAAAGTACGGAACAGAAAAAGAAATTCTTTGATTCTAAGATGTAGGAACCACGCACGGGTCACATACGTTTGACGCGTCCACATGGTTCGCGAATATTACGAAAAAAAAATCGAGAAAACCAGTGTAGCCAAATCAGATGTGAGTTAAAAAGACATAAAATATGTGTATACGTATCACGTACCGATAAATAATCAATATGGTATAAATAGGAATTAATTGTATCTATAAATATTCAATTCATTCGCATCGACCGTAATGTTCATGATCTATCCATTCTTATATACATCTCCGAATCTACTGCGACAATAATGAAATAAGTAATGAAATGGCTGTTGATGCGGAGTGGAAACCATAAGCGAAATGTTCTCTTGTCAACGCAGGCAACGCTATTCTTGGACTAAGCACATCCATTCATCACTTTTCTTGTGTGCAAGCCACCAAACGAAAATAGGTGATACGATTCCCTATCGTGTCCCTAGATGACGTGATGAATTGACACTCCGTCGCATTGCCATTTGGCGATATTTGACACCAGGAGTTGACTTCGTGGTACACAATAGAAAATCGTGTCCCCAATTTTCGTTCGGAAATCAATTAATGATGGAGCAATAGAGAAAAAGTCACCATTGTCGTAGTCGTCCATCATCAGCCATTTGGCATTCATTCCATCGTAGCTGCTGTAGACCATTCCAATTCACTGCTACATCAGCAAAAACAATGATAAATAACTAAATGGTAAATTAAAAAAGAGTAAAAATAGTATCCATTCATCGAGAAATTGGCTTTGCCGAACAACCCACCTGTACTGAGCACATTGTTGTTTGCTTTTTAACCGAATTTAAATACGTTTCGATCATTTCAGCTGTTGAGCTATCGATTGAATCTAGTTCTCTTCTTCAAATATTTGTTGATACGCTTCATTCATACCAAAACAATGGATATTTGATGGATCCCGAACTCATATCCCTCATTCTTTTCCGTATGCCTCTTCCAACACCAGAAATTTGTCCATCACATTGGATTTTGCAGTCGTCACTTCTCCGTATAAAAACAGTTACTCGTGTGAAATGCTACGTAAAAATATTCACAACAGCTACGTCTTCGACACCAATCAACGTAGCTGACGTAGATATTTTTAGAATCCATTCGATTCACATCAACATTCGAAATAAAACAAGCAAATTCTGATAACGACTGCATTTATTTAGGTATTCGTGCTCCGTACACCGCATCTAAGTGAACGAACGCAAAAATAAATTACCTGAGTACTTCTGCCTACAGAAAATTCAAAGATTCGAACATTATGTAAACACCTGAACACATGTTTTGCACTCAGGATTTACTTGTTTCTATTTTCGAATGTTGTACAGTGCTTCAGAACCACTTGAATCACCGCCTCGACTTTGATGCAAATACACATACCCACACACCATATATACACAGAAAACGTTGCGTTCGTAGAGCCATTGATGACACATTTCGGCAAATTTGAGGAATGTTTTGCTGATTTTTCTTCGTTTTCGATTTCAATGAGTTGAGTTCTGCAATCGAAAAAGATATTTTGGGCTCGTCGCCGCACACTTCAATCGTCATTCGTATTCAAACAAATTTAAGTGCCTTCAGAATCTTGAATAAAATTAACTGTATGGGTGAAATTCACAAAAACATGCAAAAGTCACCTCCACATTCACTCCACTCTCAATTCCCGCATTTTCCGTGAAGACTGTAAAGACGTGTGTGAAACTGTTATGTGTATAATTGTATTTATTGTGCATCTATCTCTAGGAAACCGAGAATGTTCGATTTTAATTATCATTAACTTTAACGTGTAACTGTACTGAACCGGTTCAACATATGACATCCGGCATATGTGTAACCACATACCCTGCATAATTACTTATTTTTATTAAGAATTCAGTATTTCGATAGTTGATAACTGAACACATTCATATCGTAAGTTCCCACCCAAAATGCATTACCTGTAAACTGTAAGGCATTCTACACATTGGGTACGCGAACGGAACGCATCGCGCATCTGAAGCGAGCAATAAAATGTATCCGAATGAAGAATTAAATATTTAGCATTAAATTGAAACATGAAACCACACATATTTCACATCAGTACGTTCTGTAACCAAGTGTATTCAAATAAAAGGAATCATTCTAATAAAAAAAGAGCATGAGCGTGGATTAGTTTTTTTGTGTGCTTCCGGAAGCTTCGTGGCAGCGAACCGACAAATAGCACATTGGAAATTATTGGCTGCGAATCGCTGGTTTCATCGAGCTTGATTTCTGCAGACAGAATTGGGCGCACAGGGCTGTCGCATTTTAAGTTTCTTTGAAACTATCAGTTCGCTGATTTGCAGCGGCCCGCAGGTTTTTCCTCGTGCGTGAGAAACACCCCAAGTACCTTTGGCGGATTTAGCTTAATAAGGCGTTACAATTCAAATATAATTAAAGAAGGCAGCGCGCAGTATTCAGAATAGCGTTCACATCATATTGTGTAAGACGGACCTTCAAATTAGTACGATTTCGTGCCTCTTCATGTGTGTCCACCGTCCAGTCATGTTTCATTGAACAGACTACCGTCCACGATATGGAAACTGATTGAAATGTGTGCCAACGCGCTGAAGGCGTTTGTATCTATTGTAAAAAGCTTTGAACTACCGATTCGAGCGTACGTGAGAGGGTGTAAGCGGAGTTGGAAACGATAAGCGAAGCAAACCAAATCAAGAAGAAGAAGAGTAACGTATCCTGTGTGTATCAGCGGTGATTACAAAATATTCACTAACATACAAACAAAGACGTCAAACGGAGCATGCGCACGTAGGGCACGTTGCATTCGTACGACGTTGTGTAGCTCTTGGCTCTCGCTCCATCTCCATATCGGAGCGCACATACATTTGATGCGTGCGAGTGAGGGAACCAGATGTGGAACATTTACCTTTTTTTCTGTTCGAAGCTTTCGACGGTGGATAGGCGACATCCATGATATACTATGTTCACGTAACGTCGTCGCCCGAAACACGCATCCAGAATATTATTTTCGTTTTAAGGATGCACACACATTTAGAATACACACCGAACAATATTCATCATAGTTATTTTGTTGTTTAGTAGCTTTGCTTGGTCTCACCATAAGTAGTTATTTTCTTTCGTTTCGCCGAAAACTAGAATACAACATAAACACAAAAAAAAACAATCAGTAAAAATCATTTAGTTGAACAAAAATTAAACACAAACGTGCATGCACATTTGGCCAAGAAAAACAAAATCGAAAAGAGCTAAACGATCCCACACAGAGAGAGACGGGTCTGAGAGTGAAGTCGCAGGTTAAATTCGAGTGAATCGATTTTGTGCAACAAATAGGGAGAGGAACCAGTGACTGGTAGTTGTTTGTTGTAGGTAACGTGGCTGGCAAAGTCGGAACCAAATTTCCCACGGACGACTGTCCGTAGGTCCAACAGTTTACACGTATCAATCGAATCTTATCATAATCAAATTCGGCATCATTATCACCGTGGTGACGATAGGCAGAGCATAGGAGCAAAAGAAATTCCAAGTAAATGTGGTGAATTCTCGAAAAACGATCGACAGATAATCTCATCGGCAGAGTTCGGAATTGAAAGACTCGGCCTGGCAAAAAGTGAGCCTCACAAGCAGTCAACAGCAGAAGAAAGACCATTAAGTTCGCGAAATAATATTCGGGCGTGACCTTCAAAAAGTGCTTTGTGCGCTTTTATTTCGGCGCATAATATCTGGCATCAGCGTGGTGAACCCCATATATCATTCATTGTCCGTGCGTGTGCGTGCACGAGTGTATGCGTGGTTGCTTTGGAGAGCTCGAGTGTGATTGTATTGCTAAGCTGTTTATTGGTGTGAAGCGTCACCTTAATACGAACGAAGGAAAAGCTCGACGGTCTGCCAACACAGAGAACCCTCTTGCAAAAGCAACAGGTAAGCTGCAGAACTTTCCATTCGTTACGTTGCACACAGAATCGAATGTATTCGATGCTTGAAATAACGTGGAATGCATTTTTGCCACAAAACTAATAGCGTTGCTTTTTTTGTTGTTGTTGCTCAATGTAACAAGGAGACGCGTTTTCCGATTGAATACATTTCCGTTTTCCGAGTGCGGTTCACATTTTATGATGGACAACGGAGTGAAAACCGTTTGATGTTGGGTGTTGTTTGCGCTCACACAAACACCCACTTACAACATATATGTGTGTACGATGTACATGTACTCTCCATTGTATAGCATCATATATAGGCATCGAGCCTTTGTAGTTTATTCGGAATTCAATTTAGCATGAGTGATGAGTGATGGGATCCTATTTACTCGCAACGCTCGCTCCCTTTTCCACCTTTCTCTCCATCTAAAAACTGAGACACATTCGAGCGCACGGCAGAAAAAAGTGGATTTTCCCTGTCCACATTTCCATGAATGTTCAATTCTGTCGGTGTATGTAGGTTACGAGTTGCTCTATTTCATTTTGATATGTAACTGCACTAATGGAAGTGATGAAAATGAACAACGAACGGTTGTGTGCGCCGACACACAACGAATGCACGACTCGCATCGCGCCACATAAAAATAGGAAACTAATTAATTTTCAACCGAGAACGGGCGCTTGTGCTTGTCACTTTTCTCTGCGTCATTCCAAATTGAATCGAACAGTGAGATCCTGGTTGGGAGTGTAGCAAAATTTAATGCAAAAATAATGAGCTCGAGTGCGATGTACTTGCCACCACAAATTGTATTCCATTTATGAGCACGAATATGTCTTACGAAGTACATGTTGGTCACCGTTCGACCAGCACACGCAGGGCATACGCGTAGTGCTGTGGCTGAATTTTCAGTCACATTAATTATATCGGCAACGTAGCGTAGGCCACGCTTCGAGCATCCAAAACATGTATCTAATAGAGAAAAAGAGAAATAGGGATGATATGGAGGGAGGGGGAGGGAGATCTATGAAAGAGAGAGGGAGAGAGAGGACGACACGCACAAAAAATCAATAAATCTACATGCGCGTAATTGTTGAGAATGAAGCCGCCGAAGAGATACACACACGTATTATCCGCATGAATACCCAATACACAAAGCACACTCGCGCACAATGCAGGCTTTTATGATGGGGTGGTGCTGCCGCATCACACCATCGTTCCTATTCATCGGCATCGTATTCATTCGATTGTAATGGAATATGATGATGTGAAACGTATTCGGCTCCCAATAATTCCCGTTTCTCTCACGAATAGTATATTCTTTCACTTTCGGCTATGTTTCCACTTCTTCCGATTGCATAGGTAGACGGTGTGCATCTTCAACATGCCAGAAGTACTGAGCTTGTCCAGTATGGCCGACGCTGAGCCCGATTTATCCACGTTCGAGAACAAAACCGGACTGGCCGAAGATATGAAGTTCTTGGCATCGATGCCCGAACTGTGCGACGTAACATTTTTGGTGGGCGATACACGTGAGCCGGTTTGCGCGGTGAAGGTACGTCCCTAACCACATTGCGCAGTTCGTATGCGATGTGGGTTGTGCAATCATTCAACCGAACATGATGATTATATGGATGTCTGTCTTTAGGCTGTGTTGGCGGCCAGATCACGGGTGTTCCAGAAGATGTTGTATCAGGCTCCATCGCCGCAGCGAAAGAAAGAGCCGCCACCACGTGAGAATAAACTGCGTTTGTTTTTGAAGCGGTCGTCGGAGCCATTATTGAATCTGCAGAATGCTGCTCAACAGGTAAAATTGTCGTCGATATTTTATCTCTGCTTCGCGTTCAGTTCCTCCTATTGGTCTAAACCCAAAGCACTTAGCTGTGACGGCCGTTTTCTTTACTCGAAAGTAAATGGTGACCCGGGTTCGGCCTTCAGTTGAAGAAAATTACCCTGAATTGTTAAATTTCGTTTTCCAAAACGAAAATTTGAGTGATGGGAGGACTTTGTCTTCCACACTTGGGCAGGTGTTCCGGAATTTGGAGTGACTCGAACAATATTTTTGGAAAACCACACACTAACACAACGTGTATGACTCCCCGGCCGTTGCGGCCGATTCGATATCGCCAAAGTTGGTGGTCATCACAGTGCGCTAAAATTCGAATACCAATCATTTCACCCGGCCATTTTCTTCACCCGGAGTAAAAAAGCTACCTTAGATTTTCAACCGGAGCTTTGCGAAACTTACATGTAAATTTCGTTGAACTCCTGGTAAAAATCCAGGGTAATTTGTTTACTCCGATTGAAGAAAATGGCCCTTAGTGTTGGTGCAGCGGTTGTTGCGGCTGAGATACTAGCGGCCAGGGAAACATACACACATGGAATTACATTACATGTCATCTTGCTCCAATGCTATGCAATATAGTTACAATATACTAGACATATTCGTAAAAAATATATGTTTACATGGATATTTGTGCACCTGTACCTGTAAATATGAGTAATGACTATTTCATCCAAAAAGCGCGCAAGCCCACCTCTAAATGCCGAGAATAAGTCACCTGGCATTTTCTATGCATTCGAAGTTGCAGCGCATTTGTATCAAGAATTTATGTCCGTTGTCATCGGGATCAGGAGCGCCGATAGTGTTTGGTGTGTGCTCGCATTTCTTCCAGTCAATTCGGAAAAGAATATTTTGCCGTCCATCTCATCAATTTCCACTTTCCGAATCGAGAGTCCACACCGCATTCACTAGAGATACGCAGGCGCGCATAGATTGGTTCGAAAATATGTACTGAGATTTCATGAAAAAGTTTTGGAACAGAGCAACGCATTGCTTCAAACCGCGAATTGAACTCGATCGAATGAGATCGAACGCGCCCAGTGAACACATACCACTCAATCTATTTGCCGTCAATTCGTTTATTTATACATTTCATTATAGTCAAACACATATACAATAATTATGCATAAATCTAACCATTCACACGTTTACCCATCTTCCGGTCCATGGAGCAAATAAAGAAAACATAGTCGTGGATGTTGGCGGCTTTCATCAAATGGAAAAACATTTTCTTCGGAGGCGACCAGTGGGAGGCCAACGGGCGGTCCAACGGTTTTAAATATTTTCTCAAATACATTTTCGGTCAGATTCACGTTTTAGACTGAAATCATATCGGAAATTCTTCGAGTCATGGGCCTTCCACAGATCACCGGAGGTACATGCGCTAACTCCCACATAAAAATGAAACCGAGACAACAGAGAACAGGGTTTCAAGAACCAGGGGTGCGTTACGATCGAAAGCCGCCAACAGAAAGTCATAACACATCTTTAGCTTCATTCATCTTAATACCTTCTACATATACAACATACCATATACATATATCTATATTTTTATGTGACCATTTGTGTGTTCATAGAGGAGTGGGTTCAGCCAACAATTGGCGCCAATACCAGAGGTAAATCAACTATATCTAACAAAAAGCAAGTCAATTTCGGAGCCACGTAGACTGCATTTCTTTCATCTCATGATTTGTGCATATCATATAGAACATACACATTTATTCACGCAATTTCACTCACATTCACACGCATATTCTAACTCTATCTACTTATCTACATCTAGACACGTAATGTGTATTCAGATTTACTAGAGATACATTTTCAAACTTAGCTTGCATCTGCCAACGATACACCGAGCCACGTACTCGTACATACATCTCAATTGCATATTACGTTGTAATGCTTCTAGTAGCAGCTATTCTAGTCGTATAGAGCCAATTCTGATTTTAGTGAAAATTACGAAATGCATAATTCGATCATTCTGTACAAGGTAGAGGGAAGGGGTAGTTCAGTATGCCAAATGTATTGCACGGTACCACACCGCATCATCGATAGAATCATTTGTTCGGAAATTTAATGTTCAAAAAAATGCTAAATCATTATCGAATTGTTTTTTACGGGTTCGTCTATAGCCTTGGGATATTTTGCATATAGATTTAGACACGTCAATCGCAGTTAATTGCCATCGACATCGACGGGTAGATATATATGGATAAATTTTGCGCGTTTACATCAAATTCGTTTTGATTGAATAGAGTTTGCATTTTTATTAGGTATTCGTTTTGTTCATCCTTCATTTCCTGCATTCCATTCACACGTCATACGAGTGGGAGGGGTTTCGGAGACGCTTCCAAGTTTTCTGCGGGGGCAGCCCAGGAGAAGCAGTCTTAGGTTTTTGTAGGGGACAAAATCGGAGGTTTTTTCTGGCATTTTCGCCCAGAGGGAGAGGGGTATCATAATAATACCAAATGAAATGCTCAAAAATAAATTGCTTTCATTTAGCGATTTTGATCGATGCGAAAATTTGAGATAAAAATCAGAAAAAACGCAAATTGAAAATTGATTTCGAAATCAGAAGCAATTTTTTTCAAAACCTCAAAAATTGTCTGAGGGCTAGTTGACTCCTTCCTGACATTCGCTTTTATCGTTTCTGGACTGTTTGGCAATCATTTCTCTTCTTCATTTTTTGTCTCACATTGCAGTTATTCTATTGCACAACAGATTCGTGCGAATTTCTTCCAGCCTTTTCGTAATTTCTTTGGAATCGCATCGATGATCACCTGATCACCTTATCTTTTACATGGAATTCTAAGGAGAATGCATGCAATTTGTGTCTTTTCTGTGTGTAAACGTGCACCCGTGTATTTGTGTCTTCTCCTTCCTCTTCTTATTCTTCTTCTCCATCAGCTGTTTTCTCTGTCTAATTCTTTCCATCTAAAATATATCAAAAATGGCTGTGCTATGAGCCAAAAAATGCAATTATTTTAACGGGAATGCCACTTCAAATTCATGCGTTTTCATTAAATTGTTTTTCTTTGTACGATGGTTCGTGTGCACGATTAATACAGCCCGCTGGCCAGCAGCATCAGACCCTGATTATCGAAGAGTTCGAACCGGATGTGTTCCGTCAGCTGATCGAGTACATTCACACAGGCTGCGTAACACTGCAGCCACGCACCCTGCTCGGTGTCATGAATGCCGCCGATTACTATGGGCTCGAAGAGCTGCGTCGCGCTTGCGCCGGCTTCGTGCAGTGTTGCATCAACGTGGATACGGTGTGCGCATTGCTGGCATCCGCCGAACGATACATACAGTACAAGTGCACCAAAAGTCTAGTGCAGAAGGTGCTCGAATTCGTCGACGAACATGGCAACGAGGTGCTCAATTTGGGAAGCTTCACACTGTTGCCGCAGCATGTGGTCCGTTTGATATTGGCCCGGGAGGAGCTTCGGGCCGATGAATTCACCAAGTTCCAGGCGGCGCTCATGTGGAGCAAGAAATATTGTGACAACAATCCGGTAAGCACGCCCTACACCGCACTTGAATCCGTCTCGGTGCCCAACGGTGACCGAACTTCAAACCACTAAAAGTAAATAGTTTTTTTACCAGAATGTTCCACTGAAGGAAGTCGTTGGGAATTTCTTGGAATACATTCAGTTCCATAAAATTCCTGCCAACGTTTTGATGCGCGAAATCCATCCGCTGGGCTTGGTGCCGTACTCGATCATCATGAACGCACTGGCATATCAGGTTGGTAGAGCCACACGCAGCACACACGCACTTTCACCCTTTCCGATGGGAAATTATTTCATTTTTTGTCGCGTGTTCGTTCTTTTTGTGTAGGCAGACCCAGCAAGTGTCGACCCCGGAAATTTGTCACCAAACTCTAGTCGAGTAAGACGTGCACGCGCCTCACAAGGCCGCTCAATGTCAGTGCAGAGTTCGATGGATCCGTACGGTTCAAATACAACACTTAGTTCAAGCGGTAGCAGCGATCCGCCAAGTGGAACGCCCCACAGCAACTAACAAAGGCTAAACGGCCCCTCCTCCTCTTCCCATCACCATCATCATCATCATCATCACTCCAAACACTTACCCAAAATTCGCAAAGCCAAATCACAAAGCTTCCGCACACGTCGATCGCCGTCAGAGCGTCGCAGTCCAAGTTCCTTTATTCCTTTCCAAGGTGCGCTGAATCTCACCACATCAACCATCGATCGCAAGCGTAGTCCATCGCAGAAGAGTCCCAGCAGTATGTCGCAACAAGAGAGTAAAAGTCCCGGCAGCATGTCATCGAAGAGCCCATTCTCGTTGTCGCGACAAGGTACATTGCGTTCATCGCACTCACGGAAAAACAGCACTTCGCACACGTTGAATTTAACGACCGGCCGGCGATCGCCGCAGCAATTAAGTCCATCCGGACGACGCAGTCCGGTGTTCCTGATGTACGACGGCAATCGAAGTCCGTTGGATTTGTTGGAGCAACGCAAGAGCCCGACGACAATGTTTCCGCACAAATCGCCGTCGGGCGATCGTTTGCTCGGGTTCGGTGACAACACATCCGAACTTTCCGCCGGAATCTTCCGAGCTCCTCCAGGGTCTTCCGAGCATCTTCGCAGCCCAACCATTCAGGTGCAGGGCAGACGATCGCCAATCGGTTTCTCGCAAGGATTGATCACCTGCATTCCTATTGTAACACCATCGGAGAAGAACATTCCGCCAATCACCGTTTCGAATCCAGCAGGCGATCGTGATACAGCTTCCGAGCTCTCCTGCGGGATCTTCCGTGTCCCTTCCGGATCTTTCGAAAAGACAATCGAGTTCTCGTCGAATGGCGACAACGGAGTGCCCATTGCCGAGATCAGCACATCGGTCGCAACAAATTTACCTCATTCATCGCCGACGGAGCAACCGCCGCGCAAAGAGCAACGCAGTGTGATGCGCGAAATACTGGCGTTCGTTCGCAAACCATCAAAAAAGGCGACCACGCGAACGGGTAAATTCGCCGCCGCATTCTCGCGTGCTGAAAGTAACGAGGCAACGCCATTGATGCGCCAAAGCACTTTTTCAAGTTCACCGGCCGCGTCAAGTCGGGCCGCCAAAAGTGCCGTCACCAAACAAATTTCCGAAATAAGTTTCGAACCGAAGATGTCGTTGAAAATTCTAAATTCCAAAATGTCAATTCGCCTGCGGCGCACGATTGAAAAAGCCAAGGACAAAAAGTCTAGCGGCGACGAAATGAGCGATCGCGAGAGCAGTGACTCCAAAGCCGAGAAGATCAACAGCAGCTCGTCGGATGTGCCGTTCGAATTCGACAGCGTTCGTTTCCAGAAAGTTGGTGAATCGTACATCAAACACGATAAAATACGAGAAGAAACGTTGGAGGACACCAGCCCAAGTCCAGTACAAACGGTCGGCATCACTGATACGATTGAACAGAAGCTGCCGCTCCCACCGCCGCCATCGCCGGTACCGTCGAAAGCAAGCCCAACTGATCCCACCGAGACTAAACTCAAAACGCATGAGCAATTTCCTCCGCAAGAGGACGAGGCGATGAAACTGGCCGCGTTTAGTGCCAGCGTTGATAGTATTAAAGACGACGGCATCAATATCAATGGCAGTGGTTTGAAGCAAGACGCAATGAGCACCGACAATGGCGAAAAGGTCGGAATTCTGAAATCAACGCTTGAGAATTTGGTGTTGAAGCCGGAAGCAATATATGCCAGTTTCCTGGAAATAAACAGCGAGGAGACGACCACCACCATCACCACCACCACTATCGCCACCACTGAAACGGGAACGGATCTGAATATTCAGTGCCCCACGTTCGAAATAATGCCGCCATCACGTCGTTCCTCATTCGATCCGCCGCGATCACCATATCTCGAGAATTTGCGCAGTCCGTGCGACACGGATCCTGAAATGATGAACCTGAACCGCCTCGATTCAGCCGGTGACAGTTTTGAAATGGTTGACACCGACCGAAATCGCGAGTCTAGTTTCGAGAGCCGCTACCGCGAATCGAGCTTCGAGAGCCGCTATCCATCGTCGAGCCACACCAGTTTCGACATATCACGCTATCAATCGACCAGCTGCGAGGATCAAACGTCCAGCTTCGAAATCATTGACATGGACAATCAGAATCAGAAGAGTGGTGGCAGCGGCAGTGGAAATGACGACAAAACCACATTTGATTTGCGCAAATCGTCCATCGAATTGGTCGATGTTGAGACGTTTCAGAAATCGAGCAGTACCGCGGGCCGCAAATCGTCGCTGGAAACTCATTTCGATTTCGAAACGCCCGGCGGCACGTCACGTTTGTCGACGCCAAAAACGAAGAAGCAAATATCAGAGCCGAATAGTAAATGCCTGCAAGGTTTAGGCATGAAAACACACCATTCGGCTCCACATCGTACGCGCAGTCCTCTGTCGCAGCAGACGTCATCGAATTATAGTTCACGTGACAGCCACGATCTGTACTATCCACCGTCAATGGACAAACGCTATCAATTCCCATCACAACAGCATCCCGATCTGAAGAGCCCAAAGCACCATTTCCCCATTTTATTGGGAAAATCTTCCAACGCGAACGCAGCGACAGTCGGCGACACACGACCATCGTTCATCTGCACCGATCAACGATGCGCCTCCATTTTCGATCCAACACCCTACCAACCGAACACATCGCCTTACCTCAGCAGTCACCTAACATCCAGCTCCGAATTTGAGCCGCCATCACCGAGACGGGCGGCCAGTGCATCACCGAAGCATACTTTCACGTTTCGAATTGTGCTGAAAAAAGGTAGATTCACCCTTGCCCTATTCCCCATCCTCCTTATTTTCGCACAGGCAAGAAATTTCTGAAAAAATAAACAAATCTATTTCCAGTTGATAGTTCACCAGATGCAATTTGCCCGTCAGCGGAGCGTCGACGCAGCAAAGATCGTACTGATCGAATTCGACGTCGCGACAGCCGAAAGAAGCGCTTCTGGGAGACCGGAAAAAGTTTTTAAAATTTCCGAACCATTTCGAAACGGAACGTCGAATGGGACTGAAATAAAACTAAAATGGATGACGGACAGAAACTACCCATATGATTTTCTGCGAATTCGCAATTCGCCATGGCGAATTCACTCACCAAAAGCTACCAAAGCACGGCT
>JANTFB010151854.1:0-10341 GCA_026546635.1 Porricondyla nigripennis | reverse complement strand
TCTCATTCGTGTTATTTTATTGTATCTCTCGAGCGAAGTTCCAACGACAATACGGAAAATTATTGTGGCACGGTAGCGGATCGCTGTTGTTCCTGCTTCCATGTCCCTTCCTCTTCCACCACTTCGCTGGCTCTCTTGCCGCTGACTGCGATCTCTATTCGAATTCGGCGATTTCTCGGATATGGAATAAACTCTTCGGATCGACAAACGAAGCAGGCGACGTGGAAAATGGTTTTTTGAACTTTAACCTCACGCATATGGCGGGCCACATTCACTACCTATGGGAATGATGGCAATTAAGCGGCTCAATGCCAAATCAGAAATAAAATCGAATGCGAAGGAGAGGGAGAGAGATGATAAAAATATCTATTAAATTCGTATATCGCATACCGCGTGCACAATGCACATTGCATGCCCCTGTAGGGCAGCAGCCCGCCTGTGATTGCGTTGCGTGTGCCGTGTTTAGTCTAGAAATCACCCAGGCGACAGGCGTACACGGGAGCAGTAGGCAACAAATATAAATGTAAAGTCTGCTTGGACGGAGAGACAGAGCCAGAGAGAGAAGGAGAGAGACATCATAACATAACAAAACATGTATATATTGTGTGCAGCGGCGCGCGAACATAATGGAACGCCAATGAAGAGCCCAAAGAGAGACGATAAAATAAGAACGACCAGTAAATCATTCGGCCAAATAACTCATCAGCTAATAGGTTCGTTTGACTGTAAAATTGTTAGCCGGATTTTAGTGGGCTCCATCAGTTTCGTTTCCATTCAATTGCTGTTGACTTTATTCATTATTAAGCCGTCCATAAATTTCAATTTGGCCGGTAAATAATTTTAATTTTAGCTGTTGTTATCGGCGAGCTGCAAGTGGTACTGAGCTGGCGGTTGTGGTGGTTGACGATGATGGTGGTGTAGTCCGAAGAAGGTCGCGATAGGTGTTCGCGCCGCGGTTTCAACGCAGCACAATACATTTCCATCAAACACACACACATCGTCGATCGGTCACGCATGCGAGCAGATATAATAATTTATGTTCGCGAAGTCGCACGCGCGCGCTCGTACTCGCGGATTAGGTACGAATGTGATGATGCGTGCGCGTGTCTGAGTGCCCATACGAATTACGATATTGACCGAGAGCAAATTTTTTCGTGAAATGTTTGAGTTGTCGTCGTCGTTCATTCCTCACCGAATGTGGTCGAGGGGATCTGCCGTTGTGCTGGTAGACGTACAGCCGTACGAACTGTGGTCTTGGATGACCGACTAGCGCGCGGCGATCGTGTGTGTGTGTGTGAGCGTAGCCAAAATCGTTGCCAATCGTTCAATACACACATGGCCGAGCTGACGAACTGTGCATACATGCCGACGCCGAGCGTACCTTGTGGCTAGGATGTGTAGATACATATTATTGCTCTTGTTCAATTAGCACAAAGGTGCTAAAATCTATGCGGGCCAATGCTGCTTGTTTACCAGAAATATCTCGAACGTGGAGAGTACAGCATTCGGTGGCAGAGCCGGTTCAGTTGCTCGGCGAATATTAACTGTGTGTATATTTAATGCATTGATTTGGTGAAGAGATTGAATAGAAATGAAAATGCGACACGCGGAATTCCATCGCCATCGCAATCGCCATCGCCATTGCCGTGGTCTCGATTGCTGTCGTGGTGGCTGCCTGTCGTTGTCGTTGTATTTTGGACGTCATCGATGCCAACGTCGGTCAAGCGATGTCCGTCTGCCTGCAGTGGGCATCTTTGGAATGGCGAAAAAAAACGAATTTCCACGCTTCGTTTACCCTTCAATTATCTGCTGCTGAAATAGCACATACCATTCAAGTGTTTGGCAACAGAAT
Organism: Porricondyla nigripennis; assembly: GCA_026546635.1. Lineage (NCBI taxonomy): Eukaryota > Metazoa > Arthropoda > Insecta > Diptera > Cecidomyiidae > Porricondyla > Porricondyla nigripennis. Next base: position 8,489 of record JANTFB010151854.1, on the reverse strand, counting down.
GAGCATTCATTTGGAGAGAGGAACAAACAGTAGAAATGAAGACCATTTCTGTATGCACACATTTCTTACGCCATTCAATGATAATAGGAAATGAATTGAGCTGCTGCGTGCTTCTCGATGATCTGCTATCTCTCTCTGTCTCTGTCTCGGTCGCCTCAATTTCAGTTTTCGTCGAACGCCGTTATCGGCTCTCACTTGCGGCTTTTCACACCGTCTGTCTCATTACATCGCATTTTTAATATGCATCGTTATTATTATTATTCTCCAGCGAGCGAACCAATATTTGTGGATCGCGTGCACATAAATTTCATTCGGAATAATTAGTGGCCAGGCTTGTGCCATGCGCCTGGTGCGTATATGTGTGTGCGTGCGTGGCGTCAGGCCGTTAGGCAAATAGCGACGAAAATTCAGGTGATTTTATTATTATCGACGCACATCGCGATGATCTATAACAATCGCACTGACGATCCCCATCACAATCGTCGTCGGTCCCGGTCGGATAATTTGTCTTGTCGATTTTTAATTTATGGATAATTCATCGTCTGTGCCAGCGGCAACGATATTCTAATTTTATTGACATAAATAATGAAATAATTCATTTCCGTCGCTTCTTCGTTTCGTCGTCGATGTCGTCTGGTAGCGTCGGTGCGACGCAAAGCATTAGTCAGATTGCCGAGAAAATGGGAACGAGAGTGAGGTGTTGCGTTCGCCGAACGGAGCGGCGAATCGAAATGAACACATTTATTTACCTTTTTTTTCGGTGGATATTTGATAAGCTGAACAAACTCATACATAAAAATGTGAACCGATTTAAATAATTTACCAGCGGTGATATCGGCAAGTGACAGTGGCGACGACGCCCGGAGCGACAGTAGCTTGCGACAAACGCAAAGAAGGTGTAGACAGGGTAACTGTGTTCTGAATTTGACTCATCATCATATTTGAAAGTCAACCGAAGCCAGTGGCCACTGGCCACTGTCCAGAGAGGCGACAATCTACTCGAAAATTGATTGATATGAATAATTTTTCGAGTCTCTTTCACTCGGCCAACACATCAGATACTTCTGGTTCTTCTTCGAAATGTGCGGTCTCGTTTGATCCGGCATCCGTATTCATACACCAAATTATGCATGTGTCGTATGGGACGTGCGAGCAAGAGTTATTTCCAGAAACAACCGCAAGATTTACTTTGGGCATTTCTTCTGCGATGAACGCGAATGAGATGATCGAGAGAGAGAGAGAGAGAAGATATGTGTTTTGTCGGTTCCGAGACCATAATTTACACATTTTTATTTCATTTTCATCGTTGCATCTCGCTCAAATGGTTATTCGGCGGCGATTCGTCGTCTCCACATGACAAATGACGGAGAAGAATGGATTCTTGCCGGCTTCTGCTCTTTCAATGTTTTCTGTATTTGTTTTCCGTGTGTGCTGTGGTGCTCTCTTTATCTGCCCATATATTCTGGAATGAATGGTGCTGGCAGGAGATTGACAGAATTCGTCGCGAATAAAATGTTTGACATGTTCGGAAATGGGTAGAAAGACAATGCAAAATGCAAAACGCCACCGACGTCAACTGCATTTTACGAGTGTGCGCCGCGCTCCCGAATGTGATAAATTTATCTATACTCGTGATCGATTTCCGCGATAATCCGATTTAAATAATTTCATAAAAAAAAGAACGCAAAACAAAATAGGTGGGATAAGAGGGTCAGAGAGGCCGGGATGGTGAAGGAATGGAGCCGAATCCGGCAGTAACCATTGTTTGTGGACGCTGCGAAAGTCTGGACGATTGACGTGAAATAATCAGTCAAATAAATTTTGCATTCTGACAGGCCTAGACACACGCGAACACACAACACACACACTCCCATGCAGCCCAGTCGCGGCCGATGGATTGAATTCTATTTATTGGTCGATTGACAAGTCTTCTGTCTGTCAGCGCATGGCTCATGTGTATTTGCATAGAACGAGATCCACCGATCCGTTGATTATCGATTGATGACCCGTTTTGATGATTTTATTAGATCTCGGCGTGATGAATGGGGCTCGATCGCTGAAATGGTTCAGTTTCGTTTTGTATGATTTTTGTTCGTTCTCTCCAGAGAGGTGCTTATCGCGGAATCAGAATAAATGCAATTGCATTGCTCCGCGGAGGTCGTCGCATCACACCAAAACACATACATACACGATATCAACGAGCCCTCTGGCATGCGCAAAAGGAAATGAATCATTCAAAGGTACGACAACCATCAACTAGTACCTCTACATCCAGCATCAACAGTATAGCGTATGTATATCGATCCGTTATTGGAACACATTCGTGTCCGCAGAAAGATTCCATTCCACGAGAGGATTCAGCACATACACGTAGACACTTATCCATTCGCACACTTGTCCATCAAAATGCAGGAGATGCAATTTGCATAAAAGTGAAGCGTGAGAACAGAGAAACTCTCTCTCGGCCGTTTCGAAATTGAAATATTTATATTATGAATTCCTCCTACAACTAGCGACGGCGCTCGAGCTGCCGTATGGTGGTACTTACCGCGTAAACATTTTGTTGGCCGTGCTATCGCTGCCGTCTAACGATTCGCGTTCAATAGTCGGATGACGAATATTATTCGGATTTGTGTTGCTCGGAATATTTTTCATTCGTAGAAATCAACGTGTGAACTGTATTGCAGTTTAATTATTTATTCATTCATAACATGTGTGCTGTGCGCCGAAGACGAAGTAATTCGCACGAACCGAGAGCATCGCAGCACGGAACTCGCACTCAATCAATCAATCGTCAATTGGAACATCCACAGTCCGAACGCACTCGGATTCAAATCAATTCAATTTATCCGCAGTTTTTCCCGTTTTTTCGTATTCCACCATTCAAGTGTTTTCCGCTCTTCTGCACATCAACACTGCCACCATTTCGTTATTTTTCTCACAAATACTTTTGGAACTTTCGATTCATTATTCTTTCTTTTCGTTTTTTGTCTTGGTTCACTCAATTCACCGTTTTTCCGATAACTTTCGCGATGAAAATGTACGTGGGCCGTCGGTGCACCGTAATTTGCACCAACAGCAAAAGAGTTTCTGTAAAATGGAATAGAGAGATATATGAATTTTAGTGATTGAATTCTTGTCGGGGCATCGATATCAAGCCAAATGCCACTATGAAATGAATGCGCGGTGACTTATGGGCTGCGTGAAAACCGATTGAAACTTTCCGATGGTCTCGAGTGGAAAACGCGAGAGGGTTCGTCGTTCACGCGAAATGCACTCTTTTGTTTCGGCAGCTGCCCATTTGTTTTCAAGAAAACAGAAAAACCACGAAAAAACAAAAAATCGCAGAAACATACGGCGATTCACAACAATAGGGTACATTTCATATCGATTTTTACCGAGACACAAACAATTCAATAATATTTTTTTCTCTCGTCGCTGTGGTTGTTACATATTAAATGTATTGTTGTTGCTGGTTTCGAGACTGTCGCGCCATTCAATACCACCCGCTGACAGAATTGTGCAATGCATTCGATATCAATAATTTTTTTTTCGCTCTCGTCCGTTCGGCTTCTCCTCTGCCGAAGCGAAAGAAGAAAAGGGACAACACATTTGTATGGATAATTTCTGATATTTTCGTTGTTTTTCATCGGCGTTGTTCGTTCGGCTGCAGAATAATGGATTTCCAAATCGCACAGCGGTGAACATGGGGACGCGGAAAAGATTTCTTCGTTCGTTCCGGGCACGACACATATTCGGACACATTTCATTTCAGACTTTTCGTGGTTTCTCCGTGAATACTTCGTGAATGTGTACCAAATTGTGTGCCGCCAATGGGAATGCAAATGCATATCACGTCAGTGTCTCCTCCATTCCTCATAACTTCTGTAGTGTTTCCTTCGAAGGTGGTTGCAGTTGCAATGTGTGCGTGTGTCTGTGCCAATGCAGCAATTGTCATTTTTAATGCTGGCTTTCGCCCCCTCCGCCCCTCTCTGGTTATCCATTCCAGGTCAGATTGATCGGACCTGAGTGCGTGTTTCATTCAATGTCGCGAACAATAACATGTATCTCATCGAACGATCTGCTCAGTCGAAACGATGCATTTGCGCGATAATATTATTTCATTTATATCTATCATTTTCATTTACTAAATAGATTCGCTGGTCTTCATTGTTTCCATTTAACCATTTTTCACAATTGTGTTTTTGGCCGTCGCTGTGTGCGTTTGCGCCACAACATCGGAATCGGACTGCGATGCCCGATGCCATGGCATGCAAATTGGTTTCATTTTTTTTTATTTATTGCAAAGATGACAATGTGGAAGATGATGCCGACCATGGGCGCACATCGCACACACGAAACAGCCATCGAAATTTCGAATGAAGAGGAAAACGATAGCCTGGAACAATATCAGTGATGTTCAAATCATCGTCCCCTCGTCCCCTACCACCCCTCATATCCAGTCGCCCTTTTCACCTTCGTTGCGCGCTATCATCACCGCCGTACCAAATGCGCACACATTAAACATGATATTGTGCTGTTGTATTACATTTAATTCACTTCATCCACGCTCACAACGATGACGACGGCGATGGCAATGGAGACAGAGAGGAAGAGAGAGAACAGAAAAAAAAACAGAGTAGTGGAGAAAATGATACAAAATGAAACGAAAAATCGGATGAAACAAAAGAACAAAGACACAATATATAATTTAATATATTACTGCATTTGGACCATGTGTATTGTGCTGGTGCAATGTGCATTGTGCATACTGCATACGGTAGAGCGATTATGTAGAATTAAATGCTGTGTGTACGCGACACGCATATAAAAATATCAAAAATAATAATAAACAGAAGAAAAAATATAAAACAATCTTATTCCGACGAGAGATGTGCACGGTGAGATGGGCATCGACTCATCTCTTCGGCGCAACCGACGCTACGTGAACCGGGTACGACCGAGCGAGAAAATTGTGAGGTAAACGGAATGAACGAAAAATGGAGAAGAAAAAATTGGTGCAACTATTGTGTCGTGTGCAGTGTGCACAGGCACACTGTGATTTACCGATTTCAGTTCGAATTCTATGCGCCAGACGATGTCGCGCGTGAACATTATGCAAATATCTGCTGCAACAATTGCAACACAGACACACACGCAAATGGGCGAAAAAAGCACAAACGCATCGCCTTGGATCCTTCGGATGAAAAATGAAAAATACGGCGGCGGAGGCGGAGGCGACCACGACGACGTCGACGATGACGGAACATGTAATGCACATAATTCATACTCTTATTACATGAGCGAAATATAACGACAAGCGATGAGATAGGATAGAGAGCAGAGGAGAGAAGGAGAGAAAACGTCAAATTTTAATTCAATGCACATTGGCAATGAAAAATAAACTGAAGATTAAAAACGTTGCATTCGTCGCTCTCTGCCTCTCTCTCTCTCAAACTCACACACGCGTCGCGCAATGCAATTACTATTGTAACTTTGCCGTTGCCATTATTTATTATTAATAATAAATAATAATATTATGATTGTGTTTAGAATAATGCCAAGTGCGACCTGCGACGTCGTCGGAGAATTGAAGACAGAACAATAGAATGTGATCGATGCGGGTGGTATATAATTGATTTTCTGCACCATGGATCGCCGTTGCAAGTGCTCACCGACGACACGTACAACCAATAGATATTCACATTCAGTGGGCACCAATATGCAAAATGAAACGTAGGTGCATCGTAGGTTGGCCGAAACCTCCCCGAAGCCGAAGAGAAATACAGACGACGTTTCCGAAGTGACCGGAAGGTTTCAATCGATATCGTTGAGTTGCTCCCCCATCAAAGTCAAATTCTGCACGAGCATCGAGCACTTACATTTCGAAGACGGAAAAATGAAACAGCCCTACAAACGAACACTTCCCACTTTCAAATTTCTTCCCGCGACGTTCCGTGGAACGGAAAAAACGAACGAATTTTGCGTTGAATATCCTTCAGACACTCCGTCCGAAAATTGCCACCGATTTTCAGTCCATTCGATTTTCGAATATTTTTTTTTTCTCGATGCCGTTCAAGCGGCTCCGAACCGTGTACGCACTCAACAGAAAAATCCAAATAGTAAAACGAAATATTCAGCCGAACGGTGCAGCAGCACACCAGCGTTGATCACACAGAAATATGGTTATCCGCGACGCGCTCTAAACGAATACTGAATCATTACATTATACAAAACACTTGGTGAAGCTTCAACAGTCAGCCAAGTCAATGTTGTTGGTCGTGTTTCGTACGATCGCTGCCGTTACCTTAGTAGTAGTTCGTAGCCGCTGTCGTCGACGACGGCGACGGCGACGGCGACGTTGTTTTCAATCGTTTTGCTCATGCATGAGAAGCAAACGCTCAAAGAAAAAACGAAAAGAACAACCAAGTGTTGTATTATTATTATTATTATTGTACGAAAGGCTCTCGCGCGCGCGGTCGTTCGTTCGCTCGCTCGCTGACGTTGTGTGCAGTGAATTCATCAGTGTGTCTGTTGTATGCTGTATGCATATATGCATTAGCGTGGACCGAAAATGACCCGATCCGTCAGAAGGATCTTGCAGAAAGGCATGGAACGAAAACATTTTTTTTGGGAAACAAAATTCTCGCCTGAAGTGAAAGGTTGCACCTGCGCGTCAACTATGAACAGTTCGATTTAGCTGAAAATGTGTGAGAAACTGTGTGACGGAAAATCCCTATCTGGGATGCCCGTGTCTTCAAAAATGGATTTTAGAAGGGGATCCAACACAAGGAAATACTGGAAGCGTATGGAGGCCGAAGGAAGGGAGAATAACTATTTCAGGCGCGAATATTTTTTGCCGAAATGTTTCGTTCAACGGATGGGGCCAAGAAATGTTCGAGCACCGTGCCCCACTCTAATATATGCAATGCGGGTTAAATTCAACGATGTGTCTGCGCATGCATTTGGATATTTCGGTCGGCGCCGAATGTGATGACAATCGTGGATATTTTGATGGTGTGAAAGGGAACGCCGATTTTTCAAAAAATAGTATATAAATATGCTCGAGCTCATATGTGATCATTTGAAATGCGCCCATGCATGTGGTGTTCTATGTGCGATTGTTTACATACCGAACCAGCCAACCTCGTATTAATCGGTCGAAATTGCTCAGCAAATGCGAATTAAACAGTTCAGTTCAATTCAGTCGTAGGTCCTATTGTTCCACATAGAACCATTTTGCTGGTGAGTCCGAATTGTCGTCTATCGTCTCTTCGAACGTGTAGCTCCGCATAACTTTCGAACGGACACGGGTATTCACGATCAATTGCGAATATGTGAGCAATCTGTATCGACGCACGCGGATGACACTTCGTTACAGGAATCAAAATAGAGAAAGGAATCGCTCGAGCTATGCTCAATGTTGAGTGTAGAGGCCGGTGTTTTGCTGCTAGCTCAGATTCGTAATTTTTCGATCCTCATATCGAATGGACGACGAGTAGTTAACTGGAATGTAACCTATAGCGACATACATTCAGCTCCAGCATTCGTTTTAAGGTGCAAAGTTATCAATTGATGGCCTCGAACGGTTCAGCCAACACGGAGTTCCCATCAACTATTGCTAATGGTCCACAATACACACAGCGGAAAAATGGTCTTCATAGTCCTCATATTCCTCTGCGTTTTCCCTCGAATACACGGCAAGAAGTTTCCTACTTGACTCAGCCTGGATTTTGTATGGGCTAGAGCCTAGTTCATAGTGAAGTTCCTAGTGTTTGACAACGATTTTCCGTTTCGAAAACGCACAATCGGTAGCGCGGTCCTGGCTAGGTTCATAAACTTCAGACTCAGTCAAGTGAGAAACTCCTCAGCGAGTATTCGAGAAGAAATGCAGAAGGATCTGAACATGAACACTGTCGGGACGATTTATCCGCTGTGTGCCTTCGATCAATTCAATTTAACATTGTTCGCCCAGCAATCACGTTAGCACACACATACAGCTTCGGTTCGTGGTCGCTTGCATTGTAGTCTTTCACACTGTCTCATCAACTCGATCCTCAGCAGCGCGATTCGGTGAATAAACGGAATCGATGCGCATTGAGTGATGAATTAAGAATCTCTTTCGTTTCGGAGTTCCGGTTCCCTCTCATAGTCAAAAATTTTCAGCATCGCAGCGCATTCGAATCGGTCAGCACGCAAACTTGCTCGCAGTGTCCACTCGCACACTGGTTCATTCGTATCCCATCTCAGGAGCGAATTCCTACGTGCATCGACTGGATGAGCGCTCGAATAATAACACTTGCGTGAATGTGCATTGTGCAACCAGTATCTATCGCATGCTTCGCCAGAACCGGCCGTCAGATGAGTCATGGAGCAGACACGGAACACTCTGATTGATCAATTTATTTGGAATCGCCGAGGTGCTCCTGTGTTCACGCCGCGTCGCCGCGCACCGCCAATATTCAGAAACGAATAAAATTGAAAACTGC
>JANTFB010151743.1:0-10341 GCA_026546635.1 Porricondyla nigripennis | reverse complement strand
CCGGAACAAATGAACCGAAGCGGCCTGTACAGTTTACCCGATGAATTCGATTGGCGTATACTTGGCGCAGTGAGTGTGCCCAAGAGCTGTGGCTCATTCAGCTGCGACTCACAATTCGGTACAATTCATATTCAACACTAACCGCCTTGTTCTCCTTGCAGGTGACACCCGTGAAAGATCAGAGTGTATGCGGCTCATGTTGGTCGTTTGGTACAAGTGGTGCGATCGAAGGTGCACTCTTCCTGCACAATGGCAAACGTGATTTGGTCAGTGTTTCGCAACAAGCGTTAATCGATTGCTCTTGGGGTTACGGCAACAATGGCTGCGATGGCGGCGAAGATTTCCGTGCATACGGCTGGATTAAAACGATGGGCGGCATCCCAACCGATGATAGCTACGGCGGTGAGTTGCATATCCACTTGACCCCTCCACACACAGCCATTCAAATTTCTTATTCCGTGTTTCAGGATACAAAGGACAAGACGGATACTGTCATGCACACGAACCGAACGTTACGCTGGTTGCACCGATCACGGGATGGGTGAATGTTACCAGTGGCGATCCGAATGCAATGAAAGTGGCTCTACTCCAGCACGGTCCGATTTCCGTTGCCATTGATGCCTCCCACAAAACGTTCAGTTTCTATTCGAACGGCGTTTACTACGAGAAAAACTGGTTAGTTCTGTCACATTCTTCAACCTTCAAAATTCAAAACTGAACCTGTTGATTTTCTAGCGGAAACAAAGAAGATCAATTGGATCATGCCGTGTTGGTCGTTGGCTACGGTTTCCTGAACGGCGAATTGTATTGGTTGGTCAAAAACTCCTGGTCCAACTACTGGGGCAACGACGGTTATATTTTGATGTCGGCCAGAGATAACAATTGCGGCGTTCTCACCGATGCTACTTATGTCACCTTCTAAATTCTAATTCGAAAACGATGCCGAACACATTCGGTGACAATTGAGGAACATGCGTTCAGCGCATGCATGCCTATTCAAATGATTGGAAATTGGTCTATTTTAAACGGAAATATAGCGAAAGATTTTATTTTAGAGAATTTCAAATTTGCTCACTTTTGCTGTCTTTTCATTTTTTCATTTGACACCCATCCACAACTCAAACACTAATGTCAAAGCGATGACACCTGTCAGCCAGGGCATTCACCATAACCCCAAAAGTCGAACACTCTCCGTGGAGTGTTGTGTGTATCGCAAAGATGGACAAAATTCGCACCATTTCTGCCAGAACGATTTTCCTTGCGCGACTCAATGCGCAAGTGAGTCGATATAGTCAGAGGGCGATGCCAACCAGCAGACACGATGGGAATGTGGACTGCCTTCCGAACAACAGTTTCTCATTTATCGGCGCAAAAGATCACACACTCAACCGACGCCTTGTGCAATGCAATTTTCATCGGCGATCACTTGCCGTTGATGCTGGAGCAGAGACGCAAAACCTATCCCAATCAGATTATGAGCATTATTGCGCGGAAACACTGGAAAGTCTCACCGATTACTTTGACGAAATTGTTGAGAAATTCAAGGAATTCGAAGCAGCCGACGTTGTGTACAATGTACGACTTTTATCGAATTGACGTGCATCATATTTATGCATCCAACCTATTCAACCTTCCATTCACTTTCAGGATGGGGTGTTGACGGTGAACTTAGGCAAATCGTACGGCATTTACGTGATAAATAAACAAACACCGAACAAGCAGATATGGCTCAGTTCACCGCGCAGTGGTCCAAAGCGATTCGACTACGCTCCGGCATCGAATGAAGCCGCCGCACATGGTTATTGGATTTACAAGCACACAGGCATCGTGTTGCACGAATTGCTGGATGAAGAGATGGGTGAAATCGTTTCGGGTCAAACGAGATTTCATGCGTTACCGTTCGGCACGAGGCGATAGAAGGTCACCTCAGTACACCGTACAGAGACAGATGAGGCTAATGAAATTAAGTAACGACAAGAAAAAAAACAGCGAAATTGAACAAAATATATCGTACGAAACAGTTCAGTCCCGTAGTTTTATTTCTACATAAATATATATATATATATATATTATTCTTTTGCTTACGTTACGTAATTTAACACATAATTACCATTTCTGATGTGTATAAGTGTTTGCATGGATGTGTACTGTGTACCAAAAGCGATCTCCCATGCTGCTGTTCAGGATGGCTGAGGATATGAGGTTCAGCAACGTGCAACGTCGCCCAATTGATGTTCAGGAAAATTATGAAATGTGAGGCATGCGCCTCAGGTGTCATGGTGTGCCTGCGGCATTGCCAAGAAACTCCCATTCACAGGATTTGATGGGTTTGTTTGAAAAATGGGAATGCCTGCTCCAGCTGAGCCCGCGTGTTGCATCGGGATATACCTGGCATCAATGACAGCAACGATAGCAAATAAACCTGCAGTCGTTGGCGACGCTGTTCCACGAAAGCGGCATTCTGAAAGAGAGAATCAGGCGTAAGGGCAACCGAAGTGACCGATCGAAAATTCATTTGCACTCAGCGGCCACGCACCATATTGCCGAAACTCTTCTTCGGTGGAAAGTCAACGGTTTTGATTGCGACGTTGTCCTTCTGCAAATATTTATGCAGTCGATGGAACTCACTGTATCGTCGCAACAGCGACCACTTTTCGCCGTTCACATCATTGAGCGGAACGATCTGGATTTCGTAGGCGAAAAATTTCTTCCGTTTGGGATGTTCATTTCGCTGCAGCAGTACACGCGGCAAACTGATTGAGAAAAATCGGGACGTCTGTCGACTGGCAACCAGATTGTAATGCAACGATTTGAGTCGTGCATTTTCGCTAGAGAAAAGTGAAGAATTGGTTATTATTTATATTTGGTCGCTCGCCTGCGAAATGAGGTTCGGGTGGGCTTCTTTACAGTGTCAATGTGGTGATTTGCTCCTCGAGGCTGGCACATCGTTGTTCAAGCTCATGCATTCGTACAGCACTCACCGCTGGAATACTATTTTGAGACTCGGAAGGCGTCGACTGACCGGCCGAAGTGATTGAACAGGTCATCGATTCCGATTGTGATGGCATTTGCCGAGCTGCTGCTGTCGACGAGGATGATTCGGTCGTTGTCGTGGATGCAGCGCTACTACTATCCGTTTGGTTCAATATGTTCGAATCGAATTCGTTCGCATCAGCTCTAAAAGACGAATGTGTCGTCGGATATGTCTTCGAGGGCAATACTACTGGGCCGTACAGTTCGATTTTGGTCGGCGATTCCGGTTCGATGTAGTTGGTTTCGGTTGGTGTCACATTGTTCTCAATGCACTGCGATGAATCGATTGTGTTCATGATGCCGATGCGCTGATACGATGAATCGTTGCAAATCGCTTGGATGCTTTCGATTCGTTGTTTCTCCTTCTCTTCGTATTTTAAGCAGGCGTCGGAGAGCGAAATGGTTGGCGACTTTATTGAGCTGCTGCTGTGACTGGAAATCGATTCGATTTCATCGTCTTCGAATGAAATCACTTGCTTTCGTCTGGACGTCGAAGATTTGGATTCGTTTGGCGATTTTGTGTCGCCAACCACCGGCACGGCGATAATGATCTCATTCGGCTTTTGAAAAGTTTTCGTCTCAACTGGCACAACGATATTCAATTCGGGACAGTCAACTGTCACCGCAAATAGGATTGAGCCCAAGCCTGTTGGAATTTCTCCGAATCAATGTAGGAAAAGCCACATCGAAATTGTAACATTTCACGTACCTGCCGCGATCGATGGTAGTAAGTTGGCAGCCTCGTTGTCCCTTACCAGTGCCCAGCTTTCGTAGCGAAGTAATAAGCCATTGGTATCACTAAGCCACGTCAAAATATATCGTTCCAATGCCCGTTCGTTGAGCGCAGCCCTGATCAGTGCTCGCGCTTTGCCTTGGTCAGTGTAAACTGCAATCGACAAAACCGATTTGAAATAAGACACATGAAGAGCATGGACACAATTCATGCAACATCCCGCCGAAATACGCACCATATCGTAATGTCGAAAAACGTTCTTTCTCGTGTCCAGTCAGATGCTGATATGCAAATTCCCAGAATGTCGGGCCAGACGACTCAGTAGTCAGATTGCCAGACACAATATTTTGAAAGAGCGAAGTGGTTTTCAGGCCATGCGAAAGTGCACTTTCCCAGCTGAAGCAAAGGTTCTGTATTCTGATGAAAGTGAACAATTTGTATTAGAGAATGTACAATCTGCCATCTGTTTTTGCGACACCCTCACCGTATGTCCTTCTCCGTGGCGAGAAGTGTCTTCGTTTTCCCGTACACATTCTGGCAGTCCTTGACGATTTGCATTAAATTCTGCAACAACTGCTTGCACTTCTTCCCATCGGACGTTTCGCGACCGCCCATTTCCACTTCGGCCAATCGAAATCAATTAAATTATCCGCCAATAAATCGAACAGAAACGATGTGTTCGCGACTTTATCAAAACATTGGTAATGCGAATATGCGACGGAGATGGGAAAAAAGCTTATCACTTCGTTCACTTTTTTGGATATTCGCTGATTCAATGCAAACAAAATGAATGAAATTGTTTATCGCTTTTGGACATTTTCTTTTTTCTTTCGTCGTTTCGTCATCGAACGCTCAGCAGCAACGTTCCGCAGGCAAACGAATACATTAATTTAATTTTGTTTTGATGGAAATACCATTTCTACTGCGTGTGTGCGTCAAAAAATATTCCATACTCCCCTGTATGGAGCCAGCTCTATTTTGACAGATGTTGTTGTCAGTGCCCCAGACAGTTGACAGTTGCCGTTGGGTTGGCATCCATGAAAATTGAGGCAATCAGCAGCGAGAGCGTTGCGCCGTTGCGTTCAGTGCAGAAAGCAGAGGAAATTGTCTACAAATCAACCTCACCTGGTTGGCTTCGACCATATCTGAGGGCGGAACGGAAAAACTGAATAGCACCGAGTGTTTAGGTACACCATTGAAATTATCAACCCGTATTGGACTAATTTTGCCATTCAACTGAGCGCCAAATTGATTCAGGCGAAATATTCTGAAGGGACGAAAATCCTCGGGGCCGAAATATCCAAGAAAATGAAAAAGGCAATTTTTCCGGCAAAAAATAAGAAACGCGCAGTAGAACGGACTGGAAATTCTAGTTGTGAAGCGAAAAGTACAGGGAATCGCCCCAACTGAAAAGCGTCTCTCTATTCGCCAAATACGTTTGGCATAGCGTATGCGCATGGGCTTCGGCTTAACATGGGCTCTGATGCGCTCCAAAATGTATAATACTGGCCAATAAGACCCTGTTGAACTGGCACGCATCGCTTATTTCGGGATTCAAAATTTCAACACACACTTTCATCGCCCCGAATGATCGCTGTCATGAAGTCGCGAATTTCTACCATTTAATCTTATCACTCACACACACATGATATGAATGTGTGATGATCTCACTGGTAAAAACCACATTCTGTGCAGCTGTAGCAGGGCGTAGAATCAGTTCTCACATTCAGTAAAGCATAGAGCACTCAGTGAGCTGCTGCGGCATCCCACTCCGACCTTAGAATTAGAACAAATCATTTCGAATTCATCGACACTCACGTTCGGTTGTCATTCACTTCAGTTCGAAATATCGTGTCGTGAAATTGAGTTTCAGTGGTGCGTTGGTCCAGTTGGTTAATCGCTACGGAAATCATGAATACGGATTCTAATGTTGACGGTGCGGTTGAGATTTTAAAAACTCCCGATAAATCATTGGACGATAAAAAGGAGTATCGCTTCATTCGCTTGACGAACGGAATGAAAGTGATGCTGGTGCACGACGACAATGTGTACGATGACATGGAACGCAACTATTGGCCATCGTGCGCTTTGGTCGTTTCCGTGGGCTCATTGTCGGATCCGAATGAATCGCATGGACTGGCCACATATCTCAGTAACGCTTGCATATGGTTCATTTGATGCGGACACATAATAATTTCGCTCCTTATTTTCACATTTTCAGGTGTTTTGATTGCAAACAAAGATGATGAGTTTAAACTTCTTGCGAAAACTTGCTGGCACCTGCGCTTTGTCGTTGACAGTGAAAACACTTCGTTTATATTGAAATCACGAATCGATTCGTTCCAAGAAGCGCTGGAACGATTCGCGAATGCATTCAGAATGCCATTGAATGTGAGAAGCCAGATGGCGCCGATAAGAGAGTTAATGGAAATAAGGTTCAGCACTTTTATAGAGGAAAAATTCGTGTCGTCGCTGGCCAATGCCAATCATCCGGCGCGGAATTTCCCATACACAAATACGAATTTGAACGACGTGGATGATGACCAGCTTTATCAACGCATTGAGGCATTTCAAGAACGGCATTATTCGGCGCATCAAATGAGTTTATGTTTGCAAACGAGTCTTTCGTTGGATGAAATGCAGGCAAGTCGCCAGCGACACATACATTACATCAACACGATACATATATACTTTAATCCTTTTCTACCAGGAATTAGTCGTACGAAATTTCTCTGGGTTGCCGACCAATAGTTTGCCGGAACTCGATTTCACTCCGTTCACGCATGAAAATGCATTTCCATCGGCATTCCACGAAAACGTGCATTTTGTCAAATCGAAAGACGACGAGGCTGACAAAAGCATCACATTTACTTGGTGTGTGCCGACACTGACATCGGTAACTTCATTGATTCGCTGTGAAATTGAATCGCATCCTCCTGTTACCTGGATTTTTTTCTGATTGAATCAGGCGTATGGCTTCCTTGGGCGCGTTATCAACGATCGACAATTTGGAAAAACGGAAACGGAGAACAGCCTCAGTAGGTATTTGCAAGAGAAGAAATGGGCGAAAAGTATCTTCTCGGCGCTGTATACAAACTCCGCGTTCAGTTTGTTTGTGCTTAAGGCTGATCTCAGAGGCAACGGGTTGACAAATCTCGACGAAGTGATTGAAGCGGTTTTCTCGTACATTCGATTGTATTTGCCAATGTTGCGTGATAATGGATTAACGGAGCGATTGTATCGAGATTTCTTCAACAAAGAAAAATATGCTCAAAATGCTCTCGAGGACACTGAATGCGGCGCAGAGCGATTGGCCAAAAGTTTATTGGTCCATCCATCACAAGATGAGTTGGAAGAAAAGTGCGACCTGCAAGGGATATATACCGCAATCGATACATTAAATAAGGGACATTTCAACATCACAATGACCGTACCGCCGACATACGACGAAAGCATTCAATTTGATCGGAAGAAAGAGAGCTCTGGCATCGAATATTCCGAGAGAAAGATGCCACACAAATGGATAAGGCTTTGGAATCGCCCGAGGATGTTCACAGGAATATCATTGCCAGTCCGGAATCCTTACATCGCAGACGATTTCACGATCCTCTTCGACGGAAGTCAAACTGTGCCGAAATACCCAACCAAAGTTCACCAAACTAATGTGAGCACGCTATGGCATCGACTGGATAATGAGTTTTTGTTACCAACAGCCGCCTGTTGCTTCTACTTCAAGACATCGCTTGAATTATCTTCCATTGAGAAGTGAGTTGAATTGGGTTATGTGAAGTTACTGCTTTCATTCTCCAATTGTCATCCATACATACTTCGCTTTTCTTTACAGCATCACAATGAATTCGATGTTTTGCAGCATTCTTGCAAATAAATTGGCGCCTCTGTTGTTCTACGTGACGTCAGCAAGTGCGGCATTTTCGTTCGAAGAAGCCGATCAAGGCATTGTGCTGAAAGTATGTTCTCGCATCGTCAGGTTATTTTCGCATGAGATGTTATCATTTGAAATTTTTCCACAGGTGGTCGGACCCAGTCAAACAGTGCATTCGATCATAAACGAGATTGTGAGGAAGGTGGTAGAATTCGCAGACAGTTCGACAGAGAAGATCTCACTGGAGAATTTAACGCATTATTCCAATTTCTTGAGAATATGTTTCATTCAAATGTTGCGATCGAGCATGATTCAAGCCGGACATGCTTGCTGTTACGATGAGTCCACAGAGTATTCGGATCTGATAGACTTCTGCGAACAGTACTTCCAAGACATCGAAATAGTAGCACTCATTCAAGGCAATCTCAGTGAAGCAGCAGCCATATCAATCGTGCAAACGGTGGAGATGTCACTCACCGCTCAGCATAAATCGAGATGTTCTTTCCGGCGGAATCCTATTCAAAGGCGTGTTCGGGGATTGCCCCTAGGCGAGACGAATATTCTTGTTCTGCCGGTTTGGAAGTGGCAGAGTGAATCCTTTGTAATCAATTACTATGAAGTTGGTCCGAAATCGCATAAAACTGAAGCACTCACTCAATTGCTGTCGGCTTTGGGCGCAATGGAAGCGTTGAAGGTGCATTCGGGTGATTTTATTTGGTGGCAAATAGTCCAAGAATGTGGGATGTTGGGATATTGCATTGCATGTTCCACTGATGATGATAACGAGAATAATTCGGTCGGGAAATCGCTTGATGAGACTCGCGAGTGGATGGTTTCGTTGATCGAGAATTTGTCAGCCGAAGATTTTCGAAAGAATGTGGCGAAACTCATCGAAGAGAAGAGGCCGCGCGAACTGCGGGTAGAAGTCGCACGGAACTGGCAAGAAATCCTAAACGAAGACTTTTGCTTCGATCGCGATCAAGAAGAAAATGAAATAATCGCAGCCATAACGCAATCAGAGTTGCTTCAATTTTACCGTGATCATTCCGCCGCGAACGAACGGAAACTTTCGATTCAATGCAACCGACCAGGCGGTGTAGAGAGCAATACCAAAAAAGTTCGTTACCTGTGTGAACGATATTTTGAGCCGGAAAAATCCAACTACACGGACATTGTACTGAGAATGTTGTGTAGGAGTCAATGCTTGCCATTACACTAGATAAGATACGACATAGTCATCGAATGGATTATAGACTGTGAACTAATGAACTAATATTTCATCGGTTTTGATCCGGCGAATTTTGTGTGCTGCACACACACAAAAAAAACGTTGTCAAAAAGTACTCGCTTTTTACTCTGTGGAAAAACTAAGCAAATTCCAGTGGTTGCCAGCTATAAAGCCACCAAGATGCAGCTCTCAACTATTAATTGAGGCAAGTTTATGTGAACACCGCAATGGTATCTACCTCAATTTATATGTCGAACCATTCGAATTGCATACCATTAAATCGCCTTCGGGTCATATACCTGTAACGGGGAAGCCAAGTCCCTTATCGTCTTCTCTTTCCGAACAGCAATCCATTCATTTGATCAGTGTATTATTGGATCACGGGGAACAACACCAATAGCTCAGCAACGTTCAACTTTTTCATTTGCACCAGAAATTCTTGCATTGCGGACTCTTGGTACTTTACAGCACAGATATTTGAACGGCGCGTTCCTACCCGATTGTGGAAGCAGAATGGTTCTGCAAAAAACCATTCTGTGACTGCTCGAAAAGCGCACACGAGTACACATACAACCAAGAATTATCGCAGACAGATACTCAAAACAATTTGATTCGTCCACAAACAAACGAAAAAAAAACGATGAAGCAGAAAAACGGAAATAACACCACCTAGATGCGATTTCCGTGCAGAACAATTCTGCTTTCACAATCGAGTAGTCAATGCTCTGGATGCAAGTCAATGCTTGTTCATGTTCAGCCATTCGGCCTGTTCCTCCCACTGGGAATGCTCGCAACGCCTCGGACAAGATCTTGCATGGTATTCGGCCACCATATCTCTTGTCCCCGTCACGGCAGCGTTAGCAAGTTCTTTATCCGTTGTTTGCCTCCGAGTCCTTTTGGGGCGACTAGGTGGTTGAGTAAATTTTAGGAGACGTTCACCTGAGAACAAATTCGAAATGTCATCAGGGTTCCCGAGCTAAACCACGACGAATACAAATTATAAGGATTAATCCCAACTGCTGTAAGGTCTCCGACCAACTCTCAGAAACTCTTTTTCATGT
The DNA here is from genome assembly GCA_026546635.1 of Porricondyla nigripennis. NCBI lineage: Eukaryota > Metazoa > Arthropoda > Insecta > Diptera > Cecidomyiidae > Porricondyla > Porricondyla nigripennis. Next base: position 403 of record JANTFB010151743.1, on the reverse strand, counting down.
TTGTACTTGACAAAATTCAAATGTTTGACCCAATAAAGTAATTGATTAAAAAAAAATCTCGGTTGAGATGAATCGGTTCAACGGAGCTGGATCAGATGAACTCGGTGGCTGTTGGATGGTGAATGCTTGTGTTGTTCTTTGGACAAACCTGCACTCATAAGGATGGCATTATGTGATAACGCGTGAATCGTGTTCTATTCTGTTCATATCTCAAACCAGAGTAGACATTCGTTGCGGGATGCCGGGAAATGAAAAACCACCGACAATTTCGAATGAAATGTATGTCCGTTTAATATTTTTATTTGTTGAATCGTATTAGTTCACACCATAGTACTTTCCATGATGATTATTTTTATATCAAAAAATTTGGAGCAGAAAACAGAACCGACAATGTAGCGATTAT
>JANTFB010151632.1:0-10342 GCA_026546635.1 Porricondyla nigripennis | reverse complement strand
ACCTTTTCGAATGTCTTTCACATTATTTCTCGATTTCAATGGCATTCAAGTTTCAACAAATCTATTTGTGAGTTCATGAGAATGCACGTACACTGTACAGATATACAATATACATACATATTACATAAATGAAAAAAAATGGTAAAAAAGCATCGTAAGTATAAATACACTGCAGTAGAGAGAAGTCGTCGGGGAGCATACGCTCATAGTTGCGCACAAGATATAGTTTTCCAAACTGCGATTTAACGAAAACTTTTGGATTTATCTGGCCACTCGCTTCGTAACCTGGAAAGCAGGTCTGATATCTGAACTTCTCGGGACAGACCGTTAACGCGAGAGAAACTGCAGAAAGCTATAAATGCGTGGCCTGATAATGTCAGCTATGAATAACCACTCATAATACACTCGCACATCCATCCACGGTAAGTCTTGCACATAGTGCCAAGGTCATCGTTGCTTCTGTTTTTTAACGATCTTTCTTGAATTCTCGTTGCCGAAAGGTGCCACTTGACGAGTTAAGATTATCATCAAAGTTTGAACTCGCTCGGACAACGCTACATATCTCCTCAAAGCTTATTTCTTTTGTATGAATATAAACAATTGGCAGTCATTTCGATGGATAGCGTAAGCTTGTGATTAGCGCTGCCACATAATGTGCTTGCGGATGTGCGTGACATCGTGACAACCATATATGAACGAGCAAAAAGTCGATATCTCGTAAATCTTTGGACGCGATTTTCGACCTTATGTTTATAGTCATAAGGTCTAAAATTGTGGGACACGTTTTTCGATACATCGGGTTTTTCAATAAGAACTTGAAAACTATTTTTTTGAAAATCTCGCAAACCATTCAGATATATCAATACTTTTATTATTGGCTTAAAAGTGCATTGATTGTACTTTTAAGCCAATAATAAAGGTATTGATACGAGTATATCTAAATGGTTTGCGAGATATTCAAAAAAATAGTTGTCAACTTCTTATTGAAAAGTCAAGTTCTTATTGAAAACCCCCATATTTCCATTCAGGAAAAGTAAGCTTTGAGGGGGTATTCCGCGTTGCTCGATCGAGTTGAAACTTTCATGAGGAATTTAGCTTCCAAGTGGCACCTTTTGGCACATCAAGAGAAATCGAAAAAACAGACGTGCGAGCAATGTAGTGTATCTGTATATTGCGTGAGGCACGTTAGTGATATGATACACAATAAATAACGTAAGTATAATACAAAGGGTCCCGATTCATATAGGTTCGATACCAACATAAAAAAAAGATGTCACTCAACTTAGCACCGCTTGTAATTAGTAGATACGTACATACAATTCTAAAAACAACAACATTACCATAGCGACGCAGTCTATGTTTTGCGAGTTCCTCAATTTTTGTAAGAGCCAGCTTTGCACGCTGGCGAATACCCCAATCATTGACCAACGCCAACGTCATCAATGAAACGAAATTGCCGAGGGTAAGCAACTGTGGAAAAAGTATTCCGAAACGTAATAAAGTATTCCGCACGAAAAAACTGTATTTTACGAGTGATACCGTTTCAACAAAAATTATTTCAATGTATGTTAAAACTGTCAATGCGTTCATTATGTGAGCCTTCGCAAAATACGTTGAAATAGATTGGAATACATTGAAATAATTTTTTTGCTCTGGAAGACTTTGAAGTACTCATAAGATACTTATTTAAAATTTGGAATACCGTGGAATACAATTTTTTCGTGTGGAATACTTTATTTTGGTTCGGAATACTTTTTCCACAGTAGTTCACCCTCGGAACTTACGAAACGATGACTGTTGTTATGTGTTCTACTAAAAGCGTAATACTTTTCGGGATATTTTTGAGCGGTTATGTTTTCTTCTGTACGAGAGTAAGTTTTCGATATCAATACGAAACTTGTTTGAAACCATCGCGAAGTTGGTTCGCACAATGCCTCAAAGGAATGACGAAATTCACTTCGAACAAATTTTGTCTTGACAACTAAACTTTTTTTTCGTAGGATACACCTCATACATGCATAGTCCGTTTTAACGTAGTACTACACACGTCGAAACTAGGACAATTTCCGGTATTTGTGAAAATACTCAAATTTGGCCCCCTCTCAACTTCATTCATTTATGAACGATATACTGGCACCCCGTGCAGCTCCCATACGGTTTTTGCGTCATAGCCATACTACATTTCTTGTTTTCGTTATCGAATGTCATATATTAAATCATTTCAGAGGAAACCGAGATTCGTCTTACATTCGATAATCCAAACATTCAATTTCGTACATTCTAGCTCTCCGTTGCGGCAGAGAGTATTGTTTTGTGCGCGGAATTACATTTATGCTTTCTGACATTTTGTCATGACCATATACATATTCGAATACAACAAAAAAAAAACAGAACAGAACAGTAGCGCATCTAATAACTTCGAAGCAATAGCGCAAATAACAATCCAAAGACTATTTTCTGTCAACAAAATAACCCTAACTTTCTTCTCCCCATGGCATGCACCTTCGTTTTCACACTTTTTGCTCGCTTCCTTCCGCCCGTTATGCGCAATAACTGAAATCAAATTGTTTCTTTTTTTTATGTGAGCAATTGTGATATTCTCTTGATTAATTAAATATATGCTAATTTTCAATATTCATTCGAATGTTCAAAATAGCTTCATGACCTGAAAATAGCTTCAGTTCGTACAAACAATAATCTCTTTCAAAAATAATAATTTAGGTATATTTTTTTTATTTGAAAACAAAATATTTGTAAATAATACCTGCGCTTCGACGGTGCTTACGAATTTGATATTGATTTATCTAGGAGTTTCTCTATGTTAAATGGAAATATTTTTGTTCTTTTTTGCAGTTCTTCTACGGAAAGAGATCCAATGAAAACATTCATCGACACGATGCGTATGAGACATATTCTAGAATTCGTGATCGCTTCGCTTCTTGAATTCGGTATTCTTGTGACAGTGAATGGAATCGGAATATTTATTCTCTTTAAAAAAGTGTATGTAAAAAAATGTGTGGATTAGATCGAGTACATTCAATTGCGGTATTGGTTCTTAAGTCTTATATAGTTATACAGTTATACACCTCATATGTCAAAATATGCCATCTATCGTTGCCATGTTTTAAAGAAAAAAAACAAGAGGTACGATCTGAATGCATTTATATTTCATTTACAGCTTGCAATTGTTCTCAGATAGGGATGTGAGCAAATGAACATTGACTGAAGATCGCGTTTTCCGTATAATTGCTTTTTCAAATTCTCGTACTCACGAATGAAAACAAAATCCATCTACGCTGTGTTAAAAAAAATATCTTTCTATATATATAGTGATGAATGTATCCTCCAAATGTACGAGCGCTACTCAAGTATGTCATTACATTCTCTCAAAAAAAACTTTTACCAGACATAACGAACACTCTCAATACATGTATACGAGTATTATATATATGATATTAATGAAAAAAAAAACAGAACATACAACGAAAATTCAAATGGGCAAAATCAAGTGAAGGAATAAGAACCATGAATACGTCTATGACTATTTGTTCTCATGTGAAAATCACTATTTATTATTACAAACTTATCGGTTATTGCTTTGTATGTATGAAAATCGATGACGAACTAAAGTGAAAAGAAAATGGGTTATTTTGTACAAATAATTCGAAAAATCACCTCAAAATGTGTGATATCTATGTACGCGCTAAATGACAAATAAGCAGACGCAATATTTCAAAAATCGAATACATTCAATTATCGTATGTTGTGCGTATGATAGAATAATAATCATTTCTCTTCCATTTGTGAAATTCAATTGAAAATTGATCACTTAATTCGTTGATTAAAATATTTTATTTGTGGCAGATAAAGTGCATGGATGAAAAAAAATCTGTCCACTGATACAGCCAGTCAAAGTTGGTATATGATCAAATTTATTTTATAGTTTTTTATGTTTATATGGAAAACAAGGAAAGAGACATTTTAATTTTGGTTGGATTTGATTTGAACTAAAGTTGATTTTGCAGTAATTCAAATGTAAGATGTTAATATAAAAATGTTTACCTCACGTTTACGCTCTTCCTCGCGCGCAGCTTCCCGACGCTTTTCTAATTCAATCATCATCTCTCGTTCCATTTGCACTTTGGCTGCTTCAACGCGTCGCGCGACTTCTGTTTCGATTTCATCTTTACGCTTTTCTAATTCCTCTTCCACGCGACGCTTCACCAGAAATTCAATGCGCCGTGCCGCTTCATCTTCAATAACCTATTGAATTGCGCAAATATGGCATGAGTATTGTTACTCTGTAGTTACAAACGCGCAATTTTACCTTCTGTTCTGTTTCTTTTTGTCGCCTCTGTCGTTCCATTTCAGCCAATCGTTCGACTTCGTCCATTTTTCGACGTCCATTTTTCTTTCGTCGCTTCGGTATTTCAATGGAATCTGCGCTGCTGCTCCTCGACGATACCGATATCGAGCGTTTCCTAAGAATAGTGAAAAAAAGAGGGCACAATTCAGCCAAACACTCATCGGTGATGATGCACATAGCATACGCAAAACTATCTATTGCGGACTCCACCCAACCAATGTGCGAAACAACATGAATTACCTCGATTTGGAACTGCGTTCACGGCTCCTGTCTCTATATTTTGAATGTGACAAAATTGAAATCGATCGACGCTCCGATCGATCCCGATCTCGCTCTCGTTCCCTTTCTTTCGATTTACTCTTTTTGCGATGTTTACTTTTGTGATGTTTTTTCGGTGTTCGACTCCGCGAACGTGAACGTCCCATTTTTTATGTTCAAGTGTATTTTCTCGATGCGATAATATTCTTGTTCAATTCGATACTAAGCTAATGCAGAGCGAAATCTTTTTTCTGGAAATGAGACGAACACGTGAAATGTTTTTGGAATACATGTATTTTAGGAAATAAAATGATGCGAAATCGATTCTATCGTCGACACACTACAATGGCTGCCATTCTTTTCATCATTTTCTACTTCTTTTTCGTAATTGCACAGACGTAGAACTAATGTCAACCGATATGGTAGCACTAATAATGGAATTCAGTTTTTCACAGTTGGCAATATGGCAATGTGAGATATTGCATTAGAGGTGATGATGAAGAGTTCATCTTCTCGGGCTTTCACAATTACAACGGTCCGATTTCAATGCATAGGAACATATTTGATTTACTCAAGTAATTGATTTGAATAATTGGATTGCAGTGCGTTCATCACGACGTCTGTTCGGCACAACTGCTGCGAATGAAAAAATGAGTCGATTAAAATGTAGTATATTTTGTATACTGTATATGTGTGTATGTGTATGCACGGCTGTCAAAATCAAACGGAGAGCGCGCATGGTGGTAGCAAAACACGAAAACAAATGCGAGTGGGAGAGAGACATTCACATTGATCGAATGCCATACGCCAAATTCATTTGTCAGAATGAAATCAGACGCAAGTAAATTGTCCACACGACAAGACGTGTGTTTTTTTCTCTTCCGTGTGTGGTTCAGATCGTTGGGTACTACGCGCCGCGCATACAAATACTACTACTATCGACGCAATGAATATTTGTTCGCCTACTTTATTGTGCGTTTCCGTGCAACAGCGTGAATTATAAAAATAGCCATCCAGAGGATTCCTATACTATCGCGTACAAGACAATTCTGGGATAATACAAAAGAAAACGAAGTGCATTGGATTCTATTTTGCTGACTTTGAGTGTGGAGGATATTGTGGCCAATTAACAAAAATGAACAGCGGCTAATGGTCCGCAAAAAAAGGTGCTGTAGTTTTCAATCTTGTTTGAATCGATACTTAGCTTACGAAAGATGTGTACCGGTATATTTTGTGTTTACTGGTGGAACAATTTGACCGAGCCGGCAGTTCTGTTTTCGTCTGTCCAATTTGAAAGTACACTGCACATGTTTGGCTTCACGGTGCTTCTGGTTTGGATGCTGTAGCGTCCAAACATTGTGTTGCGCATTCATTATCTTATCATGCTAGGCTCCCACTTTGCCGGAACGCAATAACCGGGTGATTCGTTTTTTTTTTCGTCTGAATAATTGACATGTTCTGTCAATGCAGATGCATAGTACGCACACGGTTTCAGATATTCAAACGATGACTCGTCACATCTGACACCACGACAATTTCTAATGATAAAGATAAGTACTAAAGAATTTATTGACTGATCGTTCGACGAAACGAAACAAGTTTTTTCTTCGTTTAATCGAGAGTACGCTGTGATTTTCGTGATATAAAATGAAACGACTCAAATGTTTATTAATTCCGTGAATGCGTATTTGTGAAAGTTTGCTTTACAGTGAATCGAATAACTCGTCTGAATTTATAAGTTTTCCATGTCAACGGCCACAGTGCATCGGGCGTAGCAGTAAATGAATACGGATATGATGAATAGACGAGAATATCGCATTACATCATGCCTCAGTCGTTTCGCTATTGCTTGTATCACCATAGCCGCACGCCGACTATTTCAAGCAAAACTGATAAGTCAATACATGCACATTCCATCACGGGCATTTCTATCCAAGTTCAAATTTGAGAATTATGCGTACAATCGCTATGTGTGTTCTATGTTCGCGGCAAAGGTTGTTCTGAATTTTGGGCGCGAATCCTGAAAACTGAAATTAGTTCATCGATGCTAAATTTAGTCTCATTCGAATCCACATTCCGCACGTTTGTTGCATTCAATGAAAAGCCTGTGTGTGCAAATGACGTCGACGGTACGACACGCTGGAACGTTATTCAAAAATTCGGAATTGACATCGTTAGAATATGTTTATGTGTGCGCCAGTTTGTATACAAGTAGATGGTGTTACGTGAAAACTCTATAATAAATATTTACCGATAATGGATTGTATGCAAAATATTATTTATCATCGTAGCATATTCAATGCGACTGATCCATTACCATTCAATGTGCAAATGTATTCGTCGGCGCGTGAAATATTCAACATTGAAATTGACGTGCGAATACAAACTCACACACAAACGTCATCGTGTGTACTACTGTACGTTCGTCCGCTACAAGCCGAAACCGAAATGCTACTATTCTATTTCAATACCTACATCACATATTCTGAAGTCGGCGCTATTGTGCTTTTAATTTGTCGTGCTTATATGAAAATCAAGTTTTAGTTTTCGTTTTCGTCTTTCGCTACACTTGATGTCTATGGGTTCACTTAGAACCAAGAGACGAATCTAAATAAAAACCAGACCTGATTATAATTTCGTGTCCGTTGCTCGTGAAATTCTCGGCATGGCATTTTGTAGGCATCTATTTTTCTTTAATTGAATCACTGGGCGATTACGCGCTTCGACATAGTCAATCTTTGGACTGCGATGTTTAGCCATCGATGCGTTAGCCCGTGCGGAAGAGCATATTGTATTGAAATAATAATCATTATTAATGTGAACCTCATTATTAAAATGTGAACCTCATTATTAATATAGTTAGGATTAGTTTTTCATCTACACGATTCTGGAGTAATGAGTTCGCATCAAATTTGAATGCGATTTTTTTACTCATCATTTCATCAACGATACAGTATAGGGTACTCACAGAAAAGTTATAAAATAAAAATGGGTGTTTTTCTACCGATTTCGGTGTACAAATACGATCCATTCCGAGTTCGGTAGAGACAGATACGAATTGCACTGAATGTTTATATCGAGTCGGCATGAGATTCTGCCACAATTTCGGCTTGGAATTTTGCGAGTTCCGCACGCAAATCGTATTACGTTCCGTAATGAGTTGCTCTTGTACACCGAAATCGGTAGAAAAACACTTATTTCCATTCCATCACTTTTCTGTGAGTAGACAGTTAGACACCGACCGTACTAGCCCTGTAGCTTCATTTATTGTCTTATTGTATAATAATGAAAAATCGTCGATGAGTAAACCGTTTCGGTTCGATATTTACGCAAATTAGAAACAAAGGTGTGAAGCGAAGGTGTATATTATACAGCAGGAACGCCTGTGGCATGCTGCTACGTTATGTTTATTTATTTAAACGTTTAAACTTCAAACGTACACACGATATGTGCTCAATATTAATGCGATTTAAGCACGATAACATTGTCATAAAATCTGTGCAATCTGAGTTGGTGGAAGCATTCCGTGTCAGTTTTCAGCAGCAAATTGACTTTGTTCATTTTATTTTATATCTTTGTCACATCACCTGTCACACACTTGTACTCGTGAATACAAATACAACCGGCTAATTCGGCCAATTTGTTAGCACCATTCCGACTAAGTGCTTGGCCGATGTATCCCAATTATTGGGGTGAAAGACTGGGCTACCGAGATTACCAATCTCATGCATGCATCTCCATGTGACTGTAACGTACGGTGTGCGTGTATAAAATGCATCCACGGCACACTCTGCGTTATTTCGAATGACTCATTCGAGACTAAAAAGTATCGGCTCTAAAGATAATGATCAACAGGTCTCGAGGAACATTATAATTCTTGCATTTGTAATCTTAAGGTATAAGTGTGAAATTTGAATGGAACACGAATTGGAATTTATGTCCGAAATGTTTCTCACGAATGATTTGACATTTTCATGAACCACATTAAAGCGGAAGTTATTATAAGTAGTTGTACGATTGTTCTCCTTTTGGCATTCAAAAGCAACAAATTTGTATGTGTGTTGTACCATTCTGTTCTGGATGATACCAAACGCAAAGCTACGGCAAACTCATAACAACCCATTCGAGCTTCCACACATATACATCGCTTCTGTTAGTAGTGAATCGTTAGGACCTATGCGTGTGCGTCACATTATCGTCGATCGGAAAGACTGGTGTTATACAAACTACCCCTTGGTTGATCAGCTACTTTGGACGAAAATAGCTTTATATTGTTATTTACACACAGAAAAAGAAAGGTATTGTTTGCGTCTTGGAAATTGCTTGTTTTCGTCTTAAATGCACTGGCGAGTAGTCCGATCGTCAAGTATCTAGTACCTACATATAATTTACCATTTGTACTACACACACACAGTGCCACAATTTTCCAACGAGACTTGGTATTTTCCGCCTGAACGCGTAGCGCCATCTGCCGACATTATATTTCGTTGGAAAGGTGTGACTCTCTTCTTTTCAACGCACCTTGGCTGCGCTAACTTGTCAAATGGTTGAGTTACGACAATTTCGCGTAATCTGCTTTACGGTACCTCGTCGGATTTTATGGATTGGGAAATTTACGTTAACGCGTGTCCTCCATCGTACAGTTGTTTAGAGTTCGAAGTGGTGCAGAGTTCAGACCTCCAAAATGCGTGCCTAAGCGGGTCGTTATCATTACTCGTTATTGGAAAAACGACATCAGCACAATCGACGAATCGGCTCCCACGTGGAACGTCATAACTCGCTTGACGTGTAGCAGACCTCCCCACCTTTAAAACGCTATATTGTTTGTATAGATGGCGCTACATTTTTCAGAGTTACAGCGAAGAGCATATCGGGTCTTAGAAAATGACGGATGTGAGGAATTTTTCGTCCCCAAAATTTACTTCATTCCTTTTCATTGATCGTACAGTTGACCGAACGGAACAAAAATTTCAGAGTTCGAAGTGGTTGCAAAGTAGGCCTTCGAATTGCGGGCTCAAGCGGATCGTTATCTTTACCCGTTATTGAGAAAATGAATGAAGAAAAACATCGAGGAGGTACCTGAAAGCAGATTACGCGATATGTCATAACTCAGCCATTTGTCAAGCTAGCGCAACCAAATCGAGCGCGTTCAATCGGTGAAAGTGCCCCCTTTCTAACGATATTCAGTTCTCAGAGATGGCGCTACGCGTTCAGGCGGAAAATTCCAAGTCTCGTTGCAAAATTGTGGCACTGTGTATGTTTGGTTCTCGAACACCATTGACTTCCGAACGAAAATATCTCAATTTGAAATATCCTAATATCATTTCTTCAAACAGATTATTCAATTTCAAGCTCCCGAAAAATCATTAAATTTTGCTAAAGAAGTATTCAATTTAGTTCCTAAACAAAGAAGTTACAGGGTGGTTCAAATTGAGATATTTTGGAGTCACCATCTGTAATTTCTCGGTGGCCAAGCGCTCACAAAAATTGCGCGGTGCTTATAGAAGTGTCTAATTCGGAGGCACGCTAGGTGGCTTTGAAGTAGTCAAAATAATTTTCACATTTCATGTGTGGAGCACACAATAAAACAATGTCTCGTTCGGAATTGATATAACCTTTTCTTCTTTGTTTTTTTCTTTTGCAGGTATCAGGGAAATAAAATAGATTTAGCAAAATGGCGATCGCATCTACAATAATCCAGAAGATTGTGCTGCCAAT
>JANTFB010151521.1:0-10346 GCA_026546635.1 Porricondyla nigripennis | reverse complement strand
ACGATCGGCATTTCGTACACGAATTTTTCAAACGTCGTCGGACAAGGAGACAAGCGATCAGAAGAAGAAGAAGAAGATGATGAAGAAGATCTCGCACGAAACACACATAGGCTCGCTCTGTATGTATAGATTGTGGTAGACGGATGAGGGCAAGCGGACGCACGTGAGAAAACCTTTTTACAATAGCAGTCGTCTGAGCCGCTGTGCTTTTTGGTGAGTTTCAACAATTGTATTATAGCCCGTTGCCACGATGGAACGCCAAATATTCCACAGACTGCTACATACGCACAGTTACGTTGAGCGCGCTTGGGCTGTATCGCAGTGTCGTACTGTAGTACAGACAATTTGATGTGGAATTTTCATACGAAATGCGTTTTCGACTTCAATTCTGTTATTGAATGAATCGAGCCCCGCCAACGAAAACCCAAAACCACCATGGCAAGAGCAACAGCGACAACGGCCACTTCTGTGTTAGCTCGGACAAACGGTACAAAATGAACAAATATGCGTGTGTGGCATAGCCACATACACATTGAACGAATGACAAGAGAGGAGAAACGAGCGAAAAGTGTTCGTGGTTGTATTGCGTGTTTCTGTGTAGCCGCGAACGTTCTGATGCGCGACGTTCGTCTTTCGCAATGCGAGAATCGAACACACATTTTGTCTGCTGCAGTGTTTCAGCTTGGAATGTGTGCTAGACGACCGCTGTTAGCCTTCGTGCTACGATGTACGATCAATAGATCACATATCACGAAACAGCGCAAATTATTATTATAATTATTACTCGACGGAAGACGAGTCGTGAACGGTGTACGTACAATAGGGCGGGTCGCGAAAAAAAGCTGCAATCGTTCCCGGCTTTTTTTCTATACTCACCCGGGAGAACATTCAGGACAGAGTCATCCTGGAACGAGGATTTTGGCAATACAGTCAACTGGAATACAGTCATGGAACTGGCGCATCCAGCGATTTTACGCGTTCTGCATTGTACACAATATTCGCGATGTACCTAACCTCAACACAAAATCCAAATATGGTTGCAAAAGAAACTGGTCAAAATAATCATTCCGATTGAAAACTTCACAAAAAAGACAGAAAGGCATGTATTATGCACGTCAAAAGAGTTGAACTACACAGTGCGTCAGTGCGCTACACCATTCGATTTGAGTGTATTGTAAAGAAAGGATTTCGATACGTATTGCACAAAAACAACATTTTAGCATAAGGATATGTATAAATTGTCTCATCAAATTTAGGTTCGCTGTAAATTCTTTGCTTATGAATTGAATTGAATACTTCCTTATGTCGAAAACATCATACCATAAGGTCACCATAATCCCACCATAGAATGTGTGACGGTAGGCAATGTGTACAGTAGCACAGACATACGTCAGACTTACAAGATCTATGGTAGCACCATGGAACTTTATGGTCCTTCAGCAAAACCCTGATGAAATGATTTTTCGAGAGCCTGAGTAATATGTTTGAAAGAATTTGTTTCTAGGGTAGTTCAAATTGTGCTATTTGGAGTGACTGGTCGGGAGAGACAATGATGTTCGCAAGCCAAATGTATTATCTATACACTGAGAATGATGTTCGAGAATTATACTTGACGATCGGATCACAAGCTCAGAAGTTACGATTTTTGTCGTTTTTTGAGACACCCTAAAAATAATAAGGCACTGAAACTCTTTCGGGTTAAGCTAAAAAGAGCAGGGAACAAATTGATTTTTCTTTTCTCTGGAGATCGTTCCACCCTAGTGTCCACCTTGCCGCCCGTTCCGTGCCACAACAGAGCGTTTGACAGAGGAAAAACGAAGAAGAGGCGAAAAATGAAAGGGCACTCTTGTCTCTGTTGTGGTGGAGTGGGACTGGGTAATAATAATAAAATGGGTACATATCGCTGACATGTTCACGCTCGTCCTCTTTTGGTTTAAATGAGGTTTTGTGCGTGTGTGCGTATAGTTATGCGACTCAAAAAAATGGTGTCGTTGTCGATGAGTTTTCGACAAGATGAATGCCCGTCATTTCGTCCGAAGAAGTATTTATTCTGAATTCAAAGATGATGAGAACAAATATGTATGCTGCGCTGTTGCACTGCAACAGTTCAGTGCACATCATCACATCTCGTGCAGGCGAATGTGAACACTGCAGTACAGAGGGAGTCGATAGTACCCACACACACATACTAGAATGATGTATGACTCGCGTGACAGTACGAAAGGCAGTTATTTAATAAATTTATTTTCATTGGAATTGAATGTGACATGCGGCGATGCTCTATATGTCTATATGAGTGTCTGCCCAGCTGCCGTTTTCGTACATTTTCATTGAGCCAACTTTAATGGTTGTTTATTCATTTATTCAACAAATATGCGGATATTTGATTCTCAGTTTCGTTTCGAGTTTTTCCTCGAATTTATCGTAAAAGTTGTTGTTGGTTGAATGGAATCATTATTTTTGACGCTTCTTGCCGATGTTTCCACTCTGAATGTAAGTGTTCGAGCCGTCACAGTACTCGCACCACACAAGGAAACAGGTGGCGCGACATGAAAACTGTGCACATCTGTATCGATGTGACATTCAAAAGTGGTCATCCCCAAAACTCGATCGACCGTTCTTATGGTATCGAGAGATCTTTGACTGGTGAAAGATAAAACATTCTGAATCGGGTGAATGAGTGTGTAGGTGTGTGGCTTTGGGTGGGTGAATGAATGCCACTGACTCCGATGCTTGAGTAAATCATTTCGATAAATGTTCGGTCGTGTGTGTCATTCGTCATTAAAATGCTGTGAAATTCGTGAATGCCGGAATGTCAGAATTGCACTTGTTTCACTAGCGTTGACAGAAAATAGCAACAACAAAGACGAAAGCAGAAAAAATCGATGATAATTATGATGACAGCGTGTTTTTCATTGAATTTTGATTGAATTCGAATAGAAATAGTGATGAAACACTGAGCGTGCTGTGTCGACTTGAAATAACTCGAATGTAGCGAGAGAGAAAAGAAGGAACAGAGAAAGAGTGTAGGGGTGGGGAGGAGGAGGGGGGCTAGAGGACGCGCAAATATTTTTTTGAGTGATGATATATGCTGACCATTTCCTTTGCGCATATTTAATTGCATATTTTATACGTCAAGGAAGTTTGCAGCCAAACAAGACCCGAAATGAATCTCATCAGAATGAGCGAGCACATTGAAGGAAATCGTTGCCACCACAGATCAAATGGTAAACACAACACAACAGGATTATGTCAAGAGAAAGAATTTAATGGTGTTTCGTTTGTATACAAAAGAATTTCTAGGCGTATTCCCAACCTTGTTCGAATGACCTTGCCGCCGGTAACATGAAATATGGCTCACATGTAGATAGTCGGAATAAAATTGATAAATGATTTTGTCAGTGCGCATTTCATTCGATGTGATCTTTGTGATTTGATATTGTGATTTTGTTGGTCATTCATTTTTTAACGCGACTCCGACGGGCGTTCGATTTTGCGAATGAATAAAAAAAAATAATATTTATCGGTTATCGCTCTGATGAGCTCGGAGTTTTTGACTGGAACAGGAAATGAGTAACGGGACACGGCTTCAAGTAGGTGCCCAATGACCTGTGTTGAAGTATTTTTTTTGTGCGTCGCGGATCCGATAAAATGTGTGTATGAGTGGAGGGCAATGCGCGTCCGCCACAAAAAATTTACGAACGCAATAATCGAAATAATTTTATTAAAATCGATTTGGTGTTATCATTGGGCATGTGTCTGATTTCCGGTGAACTCATGAACCTTACGCTGCTCTATGAAAATTGGTCTGCAAGCTCACGCTCAGCTAAATGCTCATCAAATGGCTTTGACTGCGATTCGAAGTGAACAAATTCTCAAAAACTTCATTGAAACTACTCCTGCACAGTATGGCGAATCTTATAAGAGACGGGATCGCGGTCAATTCAATTCTGGCAACGCTCGAAATGAAATTATCCGTTGAAACTGGTCAAGTACTTGCACGTGGTTGAGAATGAAATGGGATTTCGCAACGGCTTTCTCTTATATACTGCGCCTTGAACTCTCCGAACGCGATCCAATTTGAAGGCAGGGATTAGACGGATTAAAACCAGGCATAGAGACAGATGGTGGATTTTTATCGTTGATATCGAAGCTTAACGTGTATATATGGTAAATGGTAAGGCAATGAAAATTTTACAATCGAAAATAAATTCACAAACGGTCTTCTGGTCAGAACAATTTTCGGAGTTGATTCAGACAGAAGTGCAAATATTTTTTTTCGATGGAAACGTGTATAATATTTTTGGCACTTGCGAGTGCGGCTGTATTTTCAGTGTCGACTGAAAAGGCTCGTTTCGACAATTACCGAATTTTTTCCGTAAGAATATTGAATGAAAAGCAGCGACTGTTTCTTCGGGAATTGGACGAAATGTCCGATTCGATTGATATCCTGTCGGAAACTGCAACTGGCTTAGCCGAGATTCTCGTTGCTCCACACAAGCTAGCAGACGTTAATGATACCTTCGAGAGGAATGGCATCCAAAATGAAGTGAAGCACACAAATTTTCAGCAGTAAGAAAGTTAACATTCGTCATAATTCATTCCATTGATCGTTTGAATCCCCGCTCGTGAAAGTACATAGAATGGATCTGCGCGAAAACCATTCTGCGTGTGTTCGAAAATCGCCCACATATTACACGCAAGAAATACCGGAGACAGAGACTCAAAACAATCTCATTCGTGCACAAACGAACGAGAGAAGAACGATGAAGAAGAAGAAATAGGAATAACACTTCCTAGATATGATTTTCATGCAACCGCAGAATATTTTTCGCGCAGAGCCATTCTGCTTTTACAACCGGGTCATTTTTTTTGAGAAATAATTTATTTTCTCAGATTGATAGACAACGAACAGCCGGCGGTCGAATCAAATAAATTTTCATGGTCCGCATATCACAATTACGACGTTATCTATGAATGGCTAGACGAAAAAATCCAGGAGAATCCACAAATATTGACGAATGTAGTTATTGGCAAATCATTCGAGAATCGAACCATTCGAGGTGTGAAATTGGCACACAGAAAAGTGAGTTACGGAAGATGATCAACAAAATGATCAGCTGCAAATGATCGTTTTGTCTTAACTAGGGCAATCCAACGATTTTCATTGATGCTGCGATTCACGCCCGCGAATGGATCACGCCACCAACAGTAACATACTTCTTGAATGAATTGTTAACATCTAATGATTCGGCCATTGTTAGTTTGGCACGTAATATCAATTGGATAATCGTTCCGGTCTTCAATATCGATGGATACTCTTGGTCACATACGAACGTAAGTGGAAAGACACAATTTTCAAACGTTGAGAAACAATTATTAACAAGATTTTATACGATTCCTAGTACCGCATGTGGCGCAAAACTCGTCAGCCATACACGGCGCAATGCATTGGAGCCGACCCAAATCGCAATTTCGACGTCAAGTGGGGAAGTGTTGGCACTTCGAATAGGCCATGCTCTGACACTTACGGTGGTTCACATCCGTTCTCTGAGCCAGAAACTCTGGCCGTTTCGAAATACTTGAAAACCATAGAGAATCTCCGAATGTATCTCACATTCCATTCCTTTGGAGAATACCTGATGTTCCCATACGTAAGAAATTTTCGGATTGGTTTGTGAGCCTGAGCTGTTTTTTTCTAATTATTATTTATGCAGGGCTTCGATGGACCGCCTGCCCCCAACCACAGTAATTTGGTATGTTTTGGTATATGCAAGTTGTATTATTTTACGAGCGATTTGTGCTGAGTTCCATATCTTCCGAACAGATGCGAGTCGCCAGAGCTGGAGGTGAAGCCATTCGGCAACGATACGGGACGAATTATAGAGTGGGCAGGAGTTCGACCACAATTTGTAAGTAATTCTGTGTTGAATTTAATGGTCAGAAGTGTATGGAAATGGAAAATGTCTTTCGTTTATAGATCCAGCCGCCGGTGGCAGTGATGACTGGGCATATGCGAACACCAACGCCAGTCTTGCGTTTATTTTCGAGCTTCGCGGTAAGTGCAACAGATGTTGGACGAATGGTTTCATCGATTTACGAATGGTTTCAATTCCACAGGTCGCTCGGGTTTTATTTTACCACCAAATCAAATCATTCCGAACAGCGAAGAAATTACGGATGGGCTCGTAGCTATGGTCGGAGAAGCGAGAATGTTGAACTACTTGTGATTAATGTAGAATGAGATTGATTTTTAAAGCAAAGCGGAATAAATGGCAGCTGGAAGTGATTGTTCATGATAATGTATCAGGAATGTATTTTATTTATCTTTTTGAACTACACAGGTGCGCTGAGAAGGTGGGAGCGTGTTATCGCGCCGGACAAGCCACAGTCGACACACGGAATTTGTTCAATTACCTACTGCATTTTATCTTATATTAAGAGCAAACACAACCGTCGCAATATCAACGAACGAAGGCTGGAATTTATATCGAGAACGCATTAATACCGAAGCGTGCTGAATATAATCGGTTTCAATTTCAATCACAAACATTCGATTGTTGTCTCCTATCCAGACAAGTTGTATTATTTTCGATGGGGAAGTGTTTGATATTATTAGCATTTGCGAGTGCAGCCGTATTTTCAGTGTCCGCTGAAAGAGCTCGTTTCGACAATTATCGAATTTTGTCCGTAAAAATATTGAATGAAAAGCAGCGTCTGTTCCTTCAAGAATTGGACGAAATATCGGATTCGATTGAGATTCTATCGAAAGCGGCAAACGAATTCGTCGAAGTTATCGTTGCTCCACACAAACTGACTGACATCGACGAGATTTTTGAAAGAAATGGCATCCAAAGTGAAGTGAAACACACAAATCTGCAAGAGTTATTTGAATTGAACCGTTTCATCGAAATAGGAAAGAAAAAAATCTTAATTTTTGCAGATTGATTGACGACGAACAGCCGGCGGTCAAAACAAATAATTTTTCCTGGACTCAGTACCACAATGTCGACGTTATTCACACATGGTTGGACGAAAAACTCAAGGAAAACCCACAAATATTGTCAAGTGTGGTTGTTGGCAAATCATACGAAAATCGTACGATTCGCGGTGTTAAATTATCACACAAAGAAGTAAGTCTCTAGAAAAATTCATAGATAAATATTTGGGTAAAAATTGATTGAAACAATTAGGGCAATCCGACCGTTCTCATCGATGCCGCGATTCACGCACGTGAATGGATCGCCCCCGCAACGGCTACATATTTCTTGAATGAATTACTTACATCGGAAAATCCCAAAGTCGTCGACTTAGCACGTAACATCGACTGGATCATCGTTCCGGTATTCAATGTCGATGGTTATTCGTGGTCGCATACGAACGTGAGAGAAATGTCATTCGGTCATTTCTTCTACTTTTTGCAAAATGTTCAATTAATAAGATGACATTGGTCATGTTCTGTTCCAGAACCGTATGTGGCGTAAAACTCGTCAACCTCACAGCTCGCAATGCACCGGAGCGGATCCAAATCGCAATTTCGATATCTTCTGGGGAACGGTTGGCACTTCGACTAGTCCATGCAGTGAAGTCTACGGGGGACCTCGTCCATTTTCTGAGCCAGAGACTCTTGCGATGTCGAAATACATGAAGAGTATCAGGAACCTCCGAATGTATCTCACATTCCACTCGTTTGGCCAATATTTGATATTTCCACCCGTAAGATATCACACTGATTTCTCGCTATGTGACGACACCGTCACATAGCGATACGATATTGTTCATTTGAACTTTTGTGTACATTATGATTCGCAAATTTAGGGTTATCTAGGACCGAATGTTCCCAACCATGCAGATTTGGTATGTATCACATTGCAACAGCAGTCATATTCGAATCCATTCATATAGCTTTTTCTATGACGGATTGAACAGATGCAAGTCGGCAAACGCGGAGCGGAGGCCATCCGAAAGCGAAATGGAACATCCTACACCGTTGGACCGATTGCCACCACTTTGTGTAAGGTTTTTAGCAAATTCATTCAAAATGAAAGAAATGGCAAACGACTTCTCTTTCAGCTGCTGCGGCCGGTGGGAGTGATGACTGGGCCTACGCCAACACAAATGCCAGCCTCACGTACTGTGTCGAGTTGCGTGATCGCGGTAAGTTCTGCAAAGATTGACGAAATAATAGAAAAAAAATAATAAAATATTGGTTTTCTTACATCTTCAGGACACTATGGTTTCTCTTTGCCATCGAATCAAATCATTCCAAACAGCCAAGAAGTTACTGACGGCATCGTTGCTATGGTCGCCGAAGCGAGAAAATTGAATTATTTGTGAATGAACTGCGAATGACTTTTGAAACAAAGTGAAATATACGACTGATTTAACTGCATGTTTGCGAAGATGCTCAATCGCATTAATGTGATGTCTCTGAGATACGCAGATGCGCTCATATTTTATGGTACAAACTTCTTCAAGATGAAGATCGGCGCAAAGTCAGTCGCGCTAACGATTCAGCATGATTGAGCAACTCTTTATATTACACCAGCTTCGGGCCCGTGAACTGCACACGGCGGACGGACAGCGGCGCTGCGCTGGTGAGTGGGGAACAATGACAATTAGTTGAATGCCCGATCGAGTTGAATCTTTCGCACGAATTTTAGCTCGTCAAGTGCCACCTTCTAGCACCGGGATTTCGTTTAAAAACGCCCCTGTGGCTACACTAACCGCATAAGGTCCAGTCAGACACATTTGTTCGAAAAATCACTCACATCGCTCTCTCGTGAGAGAAGCGAGCTATTTGCATACCTTGAACTCGACAATAATAATATATTTTTATTCTTCGTTGGAAAGCCACTGCAATAACCAAGTCTGACCAGTTTTAGTAAGACACAAAGTAAATAAAGTCTCTGATCATCGTTTCACCGGAGAGCTGTAATACAGAAGAGAGACGCTCGATTCAAAACAACACTGCCGATTGTCGATTAATGTTCACAGATTATAATGTTATGCTCTAATGAAAAGAATAGAAACTAGATTGAAAGAGTAATTTGGAACAAAAACCAACTGGTTTTGCATTGCATTCGGTACTTAAACAAGTTTGTAAGAAGCTCTGTGGCCCGCGATTTCGAAACACTTAAGCTGATATATTTTATTCTCGTCGCAGAGTTCGGCAGAACATGTTCATTTTTTATCGAACCCAAAGCCGGGAGAGAATCAAACGGAATATTCTTTCGATCAAAACACATGATAATCCCAGGGTCACTCGCTCTCTCTCTCTTTCTCTCTTTCTCTCTCTCTCTCTGGCTCTATCTTCCTCTTTCGCCCACTGGTTTATTTTTAGTGAGATTTTAGAGTAATAATGAAACCGTCAACCTGTTTGATTCTGATAATTTGTACGATAACATGGGAGTATTCGCACGCAGACTACTGCATGCGCTGCACCACCGTGGATTGTATATAAACCATCGCCATGTCTAGATATATTCAGTCGAAATTAAACCGTCGTCGCAATGTTGTCACTTTATCTCATCGGAGCACTGTGTGTATTTGGATCGTTGGTCCAATGTAACGATTCCAAGGAAGAGATTGTCGGTGTCGGTATCGGTGGACGTTCCAAAATAACGGAAGAAAGTAAGTTGAACGAATTGAAAGAAAAACTCGTGAAAGAACTGGCTGAGCTGTCCGCGGCACATGAGGCCCACCCGAAATTCGAATCTCTATCAATTCGTTCGGCTAGTTATCAATTGGTTGCTGGCACCATTTATGAATCGGAGGTTTCTTTGGAGGAGAATAACGTATTGACCACATGCTTCGTCACGTTGTACGAACGATCTTGGGAAAACTACAAGAAGCTTGACGCGGTATGTGGCGAAGCTGAACCAAAACGCAAATATCAGCTGGAGGTCGGGAAGAAAGTGGAGGAGACATCACAAGGAGTTGGCGCGCTTAGCGATGTATCACCCGCGAAATTGGAAGAATTATGTGCCTTGTTGACCGATTCATTAGTCGAACTGAATGCCAAGCACAAAACAAATTTAGTAGTGAAACGAGTGATCAGCGGAAAAACACAAACTGTTGCCGGGACCAACACTATCATAGAAGCCGAGTTGGAATCTCCGGAACGGACTGAAATCTGTACTGCTGAGATCTGGGAGAAGCCATGGGAGGATGATTTCCGTCAAACTACCTTAAAGTGCAAGGAAAACAGTTATAGCGTAACGCGAAATCCGCCAAAAGAATAGACAGTGTTCGAACAGAAGTGCCATATAAATATTGTATTGAAAATAAATAAATTATTCGAGCCGTGCTACTTTGCTCTTATGCAGAAGCATTTGAGCCGATTA
>JANTFB010151410.1:0-10347 GCA_026546635.1 Porricondyla nigripennis | reverse complement strand
TACTCACGCGCATCACCTCAATTGCTACATGTAAATTTGAAAGTTCATCTTTGAGACCGGCACGCTCGGTGTGCTCGAAAATTGCTTTCAATAATAGTTCATATTTCATAATCCGTTGGATTGGTTTTATGAGTAAATCACATAGCTGCAAAAATGCCAAGATGAATAGAGAAAAATTGATAATCAACCTGCCGCGCCATTAACTGAGTGCGTGTGTGCTGTGCTTGATTCAGAAAACTTACTCCTAATCGATGCTTGAGCTTCATTTGAATTTCCTTGAAGTAATCCAAATGCTCGGCAAGAATGTGCTCGGACACGGGCTTATTCTGGCAGTATTTCACATACATGACGTGCAAATTCTTCTGCCAATACTTGATCAACGGTCCTAGTTCAGTTGTATTCTCTATGCACTCTTGCAACGACTTCAAGAAAATGCTGTGTGACAAATAGATAAAACGTGAATTGATTGATTGGAATTGAAGTGCATGTCCCTGGGAAATGGTTAGACGGACTTACTCTCGATGCCATTCATAGATTTTCTCGACATTTGCGAATACCATACGCCATTTATCGTCTTTCATTAGATCGTCTGGCATTTGAATATCACTGTCCGGATCTCTTATCTCCTTGATGTACCCATCAACAATTAGCGATAAATCGCTCACATACGCCGTCTCGGTGTCGATCAGCTCTTCGAGGGCGCACATTCGTGTTCGGAGTGCTGACTCCACTTGCTTCTTCAACGAATTTTCATCGGCGTCACCGTTTGTGGCCGAATCAGCATCGCCCAATAGTTTACTTGTTAGCTTTGACTTTGAACTTTCATGTTGTTCCTGAATTCGAAAATTGAAGAAAATTCAATTGAATCTCGTGCTCTCTCGCTTAAAACGAATGGACACAAGCTACGCAGTTGAGGAGAGGAAAAAAAATGCATGCGAAATCTCAATCGATTCGATACGAATCAATGCTTTCGTCGGCGAATGAAGTGTTTTCAAAGGCAACTGCCTCACATCTGCCGAGAAATATTACGATAATTAATTTACAGTTCACACATTGTACTGAGTGCGATTTCCCGCAATAAATGAATGAAGTGATGAAACCAAAAATGTACGTAGGGCACGTCAAAAATTTCCTGAAGTTGGAGTTAGCAGTCATGTTACGTTAATCTGGCATTTGACAAGATATTTTGCTCTCTGACGCATAGAAAAATATTCACTCGTTTGGCATTCATAGTTGACTACCGCAGTGAAAAATGATGTGAACAACTGAACGCGTGAACATTCTCGGGCGATGATTTTTCACGATTTTAAGTCATCGCTCAACGACTGTGTTTGACTGCGAGCTTCGAACGGGGTCGAGTAGAACGAGGCTAAAAGTCGCGTGAACGTCGTCCAGCCACGGCGGTCATGCCAGTGAACATTGATACTGAGTACAACTTACTAAGGGATGATCGTCGCATCACTACAATGACATTGAGGCGACCCTGAACATCGGAACGACTGAAATCAATTCAAATCCTGCACGATCATGTTCGTGTCAGAAAGCTATGTGCTCGTTGGATACCCCACAATTTAACGGAGGGCGAAAAGAAGGATCGTGTTGATTGGAGCGAAAGAATGATCAAAAAATCCGGTCATGGTCGGTCCGTGAATGTGTATGACATCGTATCAGTTACGATTCATGTATATACTGTTATGAGCCGGAAAGCAAACGACAGTCGGCACAATGAAGTGCCGGTAAACAAATGATCGCATCGTTCTTTGATCGAACGGGTCACGTAGCTACGGTGCCGCTACCACTGAAGAGCATCGTTAAAACTGATTGATACGCCACCATTTGCCTGCCAGAAGTTTTCATTAAATTGCGTGAAAAACGACCACGGAGCCAAATCATTCTCCATCCTGACAATGCCAGGCCTCACGAAAAACCAAAACCACCGAAGATTTAGTCCAGTTGGGAGTCCGTGATTTGCGGTTTGATAGCGCCGAAGCACCGGTTGAGGCTACGAAAACCTCGTTTTTGAAGTGGCTCAAAAACAGTGGGCAAAACGTTTTGACCATTGGTTGATTCGGATGCAAATATGCATTAACCGTCGTACTCTCCACGAGAAACAATAGAGTTAGTTTTAGAATTTACCACTTCATCATTATATTGTTTTCCGGAATTTTTTGACGTGTTCCTCGTATTTGATTTGCGTGAATTAGAGCTTGAGAGTGTATCACATGCAATGGAAAATACAAGGAACTATAGGAAGAATTGATTGACTGAGCTAAACCATGGATATGACCCACGTATACAATTATACATATACACACTATTAGTAACACAAGAAAGCCAAACAACCAAAAAAGTTAAAAAACACAAAATATGACAATGGATCAGGGTTTGAAATGTCGAATCGGCACTACAAAACTGAAAAGTTCCCGCCGAAAAAGTGAGCGATCTACCGCACACTCATCGCACACCGACATCATGAATGCCCAGCGATCGCCACTTTCCTGCCAATTTTCGAACCCTGAAGCCGACCAATAAAATGCGCACACGTATGAATATGTCAGATTGAGAGAAGGTGAAAGATAGAGAAGGGGGAGGGTAGATGTAGAGAGCGTAAAGTAAGTATATTTGAATGAAACATGAGAAATACTAAGTACCATTTTCTCCTTAACAATTTGTTCAATTTCTTCTAAATCTGTGGGCGCGTTTCCTTCCAGTGTTTTCAACGATAATGAAGATGTCTACATGTAAAGAGTGAGTGTATTTCGTGATCCCATATAAATAAATGTATCCATTTCAATGAACCCATGAAACAAAACCATAAACAATAGAAAGAGAGAGAGAATGCGAAAAGGAGAAAAGGAGAACGGGAAAATAATTCGTGATTAGATGAGTGAATGATTTTCCTCCGTTCGATTCAGATTCTATTCTATATGTTTTGTGATGACTGGCTAGAGAGAATATTCATTTGTACTTATTATAATGTTATTGAATATAATCTGCACGAATGCGTTTCGATGAAGAAGGGGTCGAATCGAAATGTGAGTGAGTAAATTTAAAAAAAAGAAGATGTCAAAAGAACCCAGGGAGAGGTAGAAAGAGAGAAAGAATGAGAATGCAACAGAGTATTTCACATTGCGAATGGGCCAAACCGTTGGTTGTTGAGATGAAACAGTTCGAAAAATGGCAAATGCATCATGGTCGCCAGTAGTAGATGCTATGCCGGTTCTGGCACAGCACAAACAGTTCTATACAATATCGGAATTTATCGGAATTGGAATTTCATCAAACTTTCGGCAATGCATAATGTGTCCAAGCAAGCGTATTCACTTGATTCTCTGAAATATAACCAGCATACACATATATCCAGTATCCAGCATACTTTTAGTCTGTCCAGTCGAGTATACTTGATGAGCGGGTTGGCGGGACGCACAGCCTCTACCGTCTCGGTCGCACAAAACCCGCGATGTACGTCGATGTTATATCGAACTGTTTGTGGTGTGCCAGAACCGGCATAGCATCTACTACTGTCGCCAATCGTATGACATCTTTTCACCGCCCGAATCCATTCTGCATGGAATCTAATTTCACGGAATCGATTGACATCATCCGAGACCAGTCACCATTTCGAGAAGTCGTCGGATGTGCCGGGGCACCATCGAGTGTATTGGATCTTACCCGTTTGCACGGACTCTGCTGGGCAACGTTAGCCGATGAGACACCCGGTCCGTTATTGATGATTGCCTGTTGATCTTGTATCGGTTTCATTGGTGGCGGTAATTCGAATGTGCCCTCTTCTTCGGCCTCAAGGTCGCCAGTTTGATGGCCGACGCCACTACTGCTGCTCGCATTTGATGGCGCGGTGGATGTGGTCGGTATTGCCGATTTACTATTGACCGGCGTACTGGTGGCCACCGTTCCCTCTTCGGTTGTTATTGATGTGGCCAATTTATCGGACGACGCCAATTTGAATGTTTTCTCCGAACCTTTCTTTACTAGCGGTCGCTCTGCGACGCTTGTTGTTTTGTCTACTTTTCCCTGAGATAGTTTTCGTAGTGGTGGCGGGAGCCATTTTCGTCTGAAAGAAAGTGGAGAAGAAGTGATGAAGATCATTTCGCAATAAATCATAATAATGAAACGGTATCGCATTGAACGCGCAGCGCGCGATGAATCATTTTCCATTGCGTCGAATTTGTTTATGCTAGATATGGGTGCCAGCGAGCGACGACGATGAGTTCGCGAATAGAGGGAATGGGTAGCGATGCGCACATTCACAATGTATTCGTCACAACGCATACGAGTACGTTTAACGACCGCGTCCAAAGTGTGCCATTTCATCGTGAAGAATACTAATAATGTGTGTTTCATCGTCGTCTGTTTGTGTTTACGGTAATTTCGAAAATGTGTGTTATGCGCGCCCAATTTAAGTGTGCTTTCAAGCGGTACACGAGGACGGCATTCGGTGCCCGTTTGAAGACGATGTTTGCGCCGACAACTCGAAATCACCGGATGTCTCGTTTAACTACATTCGGTTTATTTTTATTATTTTGATAAAAAACAAAATGAAGTGAAGGCGCCCACAAATCACCGACCACCGTACGCAATGGCACCATAAATTTAAAACACAATATGCTCGCCTACAAATTTGTACGCGTAACGTGTCGTAGCGAACAAAACGCTTTGGCGTTGAGGCAAATCGTCGAAAAAGATCAGAAAACCCACGCACATATCGCGATTCCGTCGGATTGTGGTTTGTGGACCACGACCGCATCGGTCAACGATGATGCATTTTTACCTTCGGCAGCACCACAGACAACAACAAAAGATGCGCAAACAACAATCACCGCACATCATCTTCAGATACACCCTGAGCCACTTTCGCTTCTGTCCCGCGCCTTGGATTTGTCCAATGGCTTCTCTTCCGTTTCTACTGTTATTAATCGTCGCCCGGAAAGATTTAGAATTCTTTGATGTCGTTCACTTGCGATGACCCGATCGCTTGGCCATGCTTTGTTTTACGTGCGCGCGTGGCTATCGCGCATACAGTCGAGCGCCAACTATTTGATCGAAAAAATGAAAATTCGTTGGATTCACAACATGTCGAGTGGGCGCGTGAGCCATTCACTTCTGCTTCTGATGCACATTTGAATGTGTAAACGTATCGTAGCTGATGTTGTTGCTATTCCTCTTCAGTGTTTCAGGCGTGGAAAAAAAAGCGAACAACGGAACGTGTGTTGGAAAGACGAAGGGGAGAATACATATCGTGCATGTGTGAAGCTTGTTCGCTTCGGAGGTATTCTTTCGAGCGAAACAAAGGAGAACGTAAGATGGGTGTGTGCGTGTCGGTGAAAATGAACCACACACACACACGACAGCAGAAACGAATGCGGAACGTGAATTCTAGATATCATCGACGAGGGAAAAACGATGATTGCGTTTTTAGTTGGGCCCTTATCGACATGCTTGTGTTGTGACCGTGTTCGTATGCGGTGTGCGAATGTGTGCACGCACGCGATTTCATTTCAGATTCGTTATCAATTTACAAGAAAATATGAATTTCTAAACATCGATCGATTTGAATTTCTGGCGCGACGCACTTCAATACGAATGCGCGAATTCGCACTCCGAGTCGTTGTTCGATTCGATAAAATTTATCAACTGTCGACAAACAGCCAGCAGGAACTGGAACATGCATCCAACGTTCGACTTCGTATGTTCGTCTTGTTGTTCTGTGCTCGCACACAGTCACTCGCATCCACCAACTTGAGAACAAGAATAGAGGAACAGTCATGTCGGCGAATGTGATTCGAAACGATAACGGCACGTACAGATCGGCCGCACACACAAACACTTCAGAATGCTTTAGATGTTTGTCGGCGACTATTGCGAATTATTATCATTATTTATTTATCGCAACTGCACGCTAGCGTCGCTACATTTCGTGAATTATTCCAATTTTTGTGCGAATCTCTGCGAATAAAAATGATTCTGGCCATATTTCTTCAGTTCGATGAATTTATTATTGCTTTTAGCGCATTGATATGCACGTACTTTGCGCGTCACTCGAGCTCACACGAATATATGAATGCTTGAGAGCAAAAAGTCGATGCATCGAAAAACTTGTCCCACAATTTGAGACCTGGTCACACATTGGGCTGCTGGCATCAGTGAATCTCTTGGCATATGCGTTCGTTCGAGCTCGCTTCGAATACGGAGTGACCTCCACGGCTCCACTACTTCTGAACTGCAAGTTCACGGTAAATACGATTGCGCACAATATTGGAAATTGAATCGGAGAGAAATGACGCATCGAATCTTGTGGCGGTAAGCATTGCGAGCTCACAAAATTTCCGATATGAATCCGTGCGCCGAGGATCGGATGAAAATATCACTGAATTTCGAACAATGCGTGGAGTTTGCATCGTCGTTAGTCCTGCTCAACGCAACGTAATGATGGTCATTATCACCTTGCTCGAATGATCAAGCTTTTCACGAAACCGCTCATCACGCCTCCGATATTCTGTGAGATCGCACTGAAGCATGAATCGCTGACACAACACTTTGAATAATTTTTCGAAAGACCGAAATGAACGTTAACCGATTCAGTGGAAATATTTCTTCTGTTTCACCGCACTTGGATCTGCCTTTTGACACAACTGGTGTTGCACGCACATGGTGTCGGCAACGAATGACAGTTGTGATGTTGAGATGCTCGGGTAAGCGATTTCTGGTGACACTCGTTTGGCGATATCTCACAACATTTCTTGCGACACAGTTTCCGACTCTATGGCTGTTAGACAGAAGGTGGAAAATCGCGAGTCAAGATTTTCGAGATAGCTCTCAAGCGTTCAAATGACGTCGCTGTCATAATTTCGCCCTTCGCTGTCAATTCGACATACGAAACGGGAAATACAGACTCGTGGATGCCATCGAAAACCGAATTACCGTTTCGCTTGCAGCAAGAATGAATGGGATGAGTAGAGAAGAGCGAGAGAGAGTGGAAAGAAAAAATTTCTCCTGATATTTTATCGTTTGTTGCCTGGCGTCGGATGAACGGTATTCGAACCAACACTACGAACAGTAGAGCGCAGGTCATCCACCAACAACTTTAATCAAGAAATCGCTCTGACAGACTGCATCGAGCGAGAGTATGAACGAACGAGTCAAAATTAAAGACGAGAACGTGACATTATTATTGATGTTGGGACTATATCCTTAATGAGAATGCGAGTACAGACAACGCGGAGCGCGAACCCTCCACAAATGCCGAGAGTGTATAGTCAGTCTCAATAGTATTTTCCCGATGGTTTTTGTCAATCGCACTCACTCTAAGACCCTCACGCTATACTATTAGCTCACTGGCACTACACTTGCCGATTCGTTCATCAAAAGTCGAGCGGAAGAACACGGCACGGACGCGCACAGGAATACCTAATTTCGATTGACTTTTCAAACTTAGAACGTGTGAAATAACCAGGGATGCATTGAGACTCATTACCACCGTTCGGAACAATTTTTGTAGCGTGTTTTGAAAACAGGAAATGTTGCCAACATTTTGTGTTTTCTGTCTTGGCTACATTCTGTGTTTCAAAACTTATGTAGCATGCAAAAAATGTAGCCAATAATCTGAATAATCACGAATTTCCAAAAATTGAGCAAAGTAGGCATTAATTCGACATGCAGTTTTCATTTTCGAACTTATAAAATCCCTGCGAATGAATCGAAATTGCGGTATGAAAGCGGCTTTTACGAGAATTTGCAGATCAATTACGACGGCAAAAATTTCAAAACCGCTAAGTATTTTCGTTGCGGGCGTCCTCCTATCTATATCGATTCAAGAGAACCGTACGGACGCGCTGCACCATTTGAATGGCCCGGTTACAGATCCAACATTCTTATTGGAAATGATCCAACTGAATCAGAATTTGGCAATTGGATTGGTCTCGGGTTTTCTGATTGGTGCTGCTTACGCTTAACATTGCTGTGTATGGTATTGCGAGAAAATGCGGTCAGGATATTTCATTGCCCATTTGAATGCCGCCCATCAGAGATCGTCATCGGATGCGATTTCAAAAATAAAAGAAAAACAATGGAAAAGAAGCGGCTCTACATTTTACGCCCTTGATTGCAAAGCGTTAGGACAATCGAAACTACTAATCGTTGTCGAAAACGGTTTATCATTGACTTCCATTTCCGGCAGCTCGAATACAAAAATACGACCCTGCGCCGGCCCTGTCCAATGAAGCACTTGGTCTCTTGCCGGTTCATAATCAAATTCTCGATTCTCATGGAATTCCTTTTTTTTCTTTTTGTGCCGTTTATTGGGGAAGACGATAGTTGAAAATTTTGACGTAACAGATTCGGAACGCCAGTGAAACGCTGAGCGTCCGTGGAGCACACCAACACACACGAACACATCACATTATCAATATTTTTCGCACTAGATTAATTTATGGTATACATGCGGAGGAAGATACATGAGAAAAGTTCATTTGTTCGTTATTTTATATGTATACCGTGACACAAAACTGTGTTATTTTATGTTGTTTTATTGTACTATGGAGGAACATAGTAATAACACGAAATCACATAATTTTTTTTTCTGTGTGTGAGTAGTTTTGAGTAAAAGTGACGCAAGGATTTCTGTGTGTAGAACGGTGTAGTCCCCGATGAAACTGGATTTCAAAATGAATAACAGTGTGAAAAACCTACCCAGCTTTCAAAGCGGTTTTCAGTTTCAAATATTTCCTAACGTCAAGCGCTAACATACTATTGAGACTGAAGATCTATTATCTTTATGCCATATTTGAGTCTGTGTGTCTGTGTGTTTGTGTCAGATGGAAGTCGATGTGGATTTTCATTTTCTACTATTTTTTCCTCGGAATTCGCTTGTTGCTGAAGGCTATACCACGTCTCTGGTATTTTTCGGTTTCAAATAAGACGGGGCCGCATCGCGTACCAACGTGGCGTATCCTGTATGATTACGGACACCTAAACGTTGCCGTGCGTTTCATACAAATTGCGACGAATACACTGAAATTCCCGGAATACGAGACGAAGCATGCAACTGGAAATTGTTCTTGCATGCGAAATAACGCAAAGAATATATTTTCCACGAATCTAATAATAAATATATTCATGGAACCGCATGCGGACAGCACACCGGACGAGAAATGGCGAGGAAGAGGAGGGCTGGCGACCGAGACACGCAGCGCACTGGTGAGTGGTGGCCGACAGCATCAAGAAGACGGCCGCAATTTCCGTTTCCAAAGTAGCCAACATTGGCTGGTGTGTGGGCGTTTGTGCTTGTTTGTGTATATGTGGCTGCGTGTGCAGGACAGAGAAAAGCGAGCCGATCCAGGACCGAAGAAATTCCATTGGAATTTGCTGGCGTTAAATGCACGATACACACGTACTCCACGTACCTACTCATCGAGTACGCTGTACGCAAGAAAGCTGAGAGGAGAATCGTCGTGCGATATGTGGTAGAAGCGAGGCTATGGGGAGGGATTGAGAGGGAATGCACAAAAAATGAGCACATCAGACCGGAGGACCGATGAAATCGTTCAGTTAAATAAAGCGGAAAATTGACTTCCATTTTCCATTCGCCACGCGATTTCTGCACTCGAATGGTGTTTTTCTGTGTGGCGTATGGCGTGCGGCGACTGCACAGAGTAAGCGTTCGACATTCGTCGATACCACTTCGTGACCCAGCACACGCGCCAAAACTTGTGAAAAATGGCATCCAAAGCAACTTCTCCAGTTGCTCAAGCCGCTGGCCACCCATATCTTCGTTATGCGGCAACTTTTTGCATCGTTCGCTCCCCGTCCAATACGAAGTAGACGCTCACTTGCTTGTTCAGTGTGCTTTTGTTCACCCGACTATGACTTGTGAATTTATGCTGTTCAACATGACGATTAGGGTGATGCGAACGTGCTCGGCACCTGCATCATGTGTGTGCGTATGACAGAGATAGAGAGAGAAAGCGAGGGTGTGCATATATTAGAGCGGATCTCATTGTCGATTTCTCTTGATATCTTAGTGTCTCGGAGAGTAAGGACGGGGGCTGCTGTGAGGCACAATGACAATCATCGAGCTGGAATCGAAATATGATTTCGAGCTCGCCATGCGGCACCTTTTGATATCAAGAGCAAACGAAATTGAGGTCCACTCTAATGTGCCCAACAACGATGGCAACGAGAAATGCACAATTCCCAGCCGCAAAAAATCGTTCATTGTGCCACCATCGAATGGAAATGTCGGCGGAAGAATCGCGTGGAGAGGCAAAATAAAATTGTAAAAATTCAATATTTACCCGCTGAAACCTCGTCTTTTATTAATATTTGGGGATG
>JANTFB010151299.1:0-10354 GCA_026546635.1 Porricondyla nigripennis | reverse complement strand
AGTTTTTTTTTTACGAAATGGAAATTCACGAGCGAATCTCATTTTTCTTCTCAACTGCTTCTGCAGTCGGTTGTTTGCCGACTGCAGCAGCCGCACCGAGCACTCCGAACCAAATGAAGTGAATTGGGAAAAAAGTGTGTTTGTTCTGGCGTAGAAATCTTTGCATTTGTGCAATCGCAAGGCGATGCGATGCAGTAAGCGATGGCAATCGTGTGGCTGTAGCTCGCGAACGATGAAACGGCGACATCTCGCATTCGACTGGACCACAAACGAAAGGCTCCTTACAAGGGAATGAACGCACGCCAAACTAGTTTTGCTCGGCAGTTGAATGAACCGAGGAGTGCGCCGAGCACCGACGTCGGGTATCTCATTCGAGCAACAGCCACAGAAATTGGCATCGCGAAAATTGAATTGGTTTCGTGTTCATTGCGTCGCATGTGTCGTCCAGTCCGGCCGGCATTCGAGCATCGCATGCATTACTGTGTAAAATCTATGTTACACAATCGATTTGCTGTTTCGTCAATTCGATTGCGAAGGCCAGCGAACGGCAGCAATGATGATGATCGTGGTGATGTCAGCGCCAGTTCAATCGAATATCGGGCGAACGTGCAGCGTGCTCAGCTCAGTTGCACACAGCTCACATCGACGGAGGAACGATTTGCGCAAATTCGAACAACAACCACATCAACAACGAACGACTGCAACGAAATCAAAGAGCGAGCGAGGAAAGAGAGGGAGGACAAAAAAACGGATTTATTTTATCGTTTATCGACGATTGCTGTTGCCGACATTATCGATATTGCACACCCGAGCGCCCATAAAATTCAAAACACAAACAATAAATGCGAGAGATGGAGAGGTGGAAAGAATGCACGCGCCAGGCAACGTATCCATTCTTCGTCGCGATGGCTGTTGCTGCCGCCGCTCCAGCTCCCAATCTTTTGCTTGTCGTTCGTCGATGCTTTGGACACGTTACACGGTCGCTGTTATCGCGTTGCGTTCGTGCAAAAGTCGCAGTTTTTAATTTATTGTTTACTGCGAAGTGCAAACAAAACGACAGAACAACATCGATTTCGGTCAGGAAGGGAGCAGAAGAATGCAAAATGCTTTCAAACACGAATCGTACCCGTCCAGCGCTCACGTCATCCCGCATCGATGGCGTATGGCAGCGCTAATTGATTTCTCGGCAAATGGCAGACAAGTATTCCTGATTTGGATTTTTTTGTTATGTTCGCTGTCGCTTCTGTCGACTGCGCCAGACGTCTGGAGGTGCGCTGCCGTCGTCAAAGTCACTTTGCACGAATCAGCGAATCCATTCTTTGCACCTGAAATCGATTCGACAAATGGCTCGTTCATTTTGGGTTTTTTCTGCAATTCAAAGAATCCAATCGGGTTCGGAGGGAACGGCGGAATCCATTTCCGATTAAAACACAATATTTGCCATCTTCGTGCTCCGTCAGAATGGGCCGGGAGCTTTGGTCGATATGATTCGGGCGAATCCCTTGTCTCATTCGATGCGAAAGACGCACTCGATCCGCCGGCGAGAACAAAACAACGGCGAATGGAGAGGAAATGGCCAAATTATTGTTCGGCATCTTGAGTGTACTTGGGATCGACCGAACGACCAATCGACCGCTCTGGTCAATTTCTCCATTTTGTCGAAACAACAACACCGGGCAATCGTCTGTGTCGAAGGAACCGTTTGGCCCAAGACGGAAACGATGGAAATAACAAGAAATGTGAGACACGTTTCGGTGCAGCAGCGCCCCAACAGTGCTCATCGTCGGCGCGCAACGAGCGAGAGACGAGGTGGGGCCCTCCACCGAACCGAAACAACAATATGGCATTTCCGTTCATCTGCAATCCAGTGAGTCCGCAACAACGACGAAAATGTCTTGATGGCAATTCTTGATGCCGTCGCCGCCCATCCCAACGAAAGTCGCTCTCGTTCTTCGGCCGGCTCGCGCCGTTCGCAACTCTCAATTCGCATAATACACAGAGAGTGCCAATGATGTCGTTACTATTATTTTTATTATTGTTAATATCATCGTCGAATCCATTCGGCCAAAATGGTTGTACGCGCGCGACATACGGCCACCCGACGAACCGAACGAGCAAGCGGCCAACGTGCCGCCGCCGTAGTCAGCTCAAGAATGATTGTCTCGAATCGTACGGATGGTCCGGCACTAACCGTATTCGGTTGGCCGATAAAAACGAGTCTCTGAATGCCAGTATAGAATGCCGATAGGTTTACGTGCATGTATAGGTCGCACGCACTCGCACTCAAACGAACGACGCGCACAATACACGTACCGACTCGCACTCGGGCACTCTGTGTTTGGCAATGATTTTTGCCGCACGCGATTGTGTTCGCTCGGCGAGCGTGTTCGCACACACGCGCACCGGATGGCGGCCACTGGAAGAATAATAAAATAAAATAATCTCAGCATCGTCGTTGATCGTTTTATATCCGTTCATATGATTACAACAAATAATAATAATTTTCTCTTCTCGCTCTCCGGCCGCACGAGAGTGTGTGCAGTGTGATGTGCTCGTCCACGATACGGCCGCTGCGCACACACACACACACACACTGGACGAGAAGCGTCGAGAGACTGGGCAGCAGCAGTTGCCAGCGTGTGTGAGTGTGTGCGAGCGAGCGCTAGTCGTCGCCAGTTGTTGTTGGATCACGGCGCGCCGATGGATTCTTGTCTCGTCGCTTTTTCCATCGTAATTAAACCGGCCAGTGTATCAAGCCGTACCACCAGGTACCAATCACGAGATCCACGCTCACACACAAGCGCGCACATGACGTGCACGGCCACATACAGGCCGAGCTCGTCGGTCATCGCGTTCAATTTTATTTTTATTTCGTTCGTTTGCGGGACGAACGTGGCGGACATCATACGTACGCACACAACGCCACTCATTGCGCCGATAGAGACTCACACAACATGAGAATGTGCTTTGTTCGGAGGCTGACTGGCTAGGTTGGCTAGGTGCTTCGGTCGTCGTTCGTGAATAGTATTTGTTCGTTTCTCGTCTTTTCTCCGTTCGCGAATAATTGTTTCGCTGTTTGACTGACTTTGGCGGCGGCAACAACAGCATCATCGCCGTCGACGTGTACTTTTCTGTGTCGATTTTTCTGTATGAATGCCGTTGCGGTGTGCGCAAGGGGCAATACAGCACCAGATGATTTGATCGACTCCTCGGCTCCTCTCTTCGGAATGTGAGACAACCCACAACCTTCACAACCTTCTATAGTGGCAGATGGGTAGAACGCACAGACCAGGTGGACGGCCTTCATGCGTGCTCGAGGGAAACAGAGTCATTTCAGTGCTTTTGTCAGTCAGTCGTTTAAATCATCAGGTTCTGCATTGCCCCTTGGGTGTGCGCTGCATGGGATGGATGCGAGATACTGTGCCGTCGTCACACACTTGCCATTGTGGTCGTTGCCGTTGATTCGAACTTTTTTCCCTCGTTCCGTCCGTCTTCGCGTCACTCGCCTCTCGCGTTTCGCGTTCGTGCACATCGGCGAGATCACCGTCGTCTCGCATCTGAATTAATGACAATGCGAAAAACGCGCGCTCGCGCTCACACACACACTATAGGTCGGATGCGCCGAACAGCGGGCGAGAATGGGAGGGACGGCAGGCGGGGAAAGTGCTCGTCGTCGCTCCGCATTTACGGAATGGATTTGAGCTAATAGAATTTTTTCTTCTCATTCGTTTGGTCTTGGTCTTGGTGTAACTGGTTGGCATATTTTCTCGCGTTCGCGTGCCACGGCTCGGGCGGCAGGCCGGGCCCCGTCATTTTTCGTCGGCGCGATGGTGCCGTGGTGCGGCCGCCGAAGTGCCATGCGAATGTGTGTCTCGCGGTGATATCGGTGGCTTTCTTTTTCGGCGAGCAGGCGAACGGCGACACACGGCGACACACGGCGACACCGCGTCACTGGCGCGTGCCCCGCGCATCATCGTCCAACTGCTTCTTCTTCGCCCAGAGACCTTCTTCTTTTCGCGTTCGAACCGCGTCGACTGATGTGACACACAATCGATGTGCTCGTGCGGCTCCCATTCTCTCGCTTCATTTGAATTTTCCTCAATTTATGTAAATGCCGTGATGGATTCGTCGTTGGTGGCGGGGCGGGGCGGAGCGCGGGTGCGACCGACGGTGCTGGCGCATCGCGGATAATACAATAATTACCGCTGCCAGAGTTTATTATTCAAATGATTTGGTGTGCTGGCGTGCACTGGATTTGCTGGATTCCCGCGTGGTGCTGGTGCGCGAACGAATCCATTTCGCACGTACCTGCACGGATGTGATGTGGTTCGGTGTGGCGCGCACACGCCAGCCCGTCAATCGGAGTTAGTGCCGGTGCCGGTGAGCGTCGGATTTCGATCAGTTTTCGACGCTCGTCTATCACTGCTGTGCGCCGGTCTTCGATCATTTCTCCATCGTTCATCCCGTGGACTGGACTGGTGCATGCATGCGAATGGGTCTGGCCATTATGTTTCGTGCTATTTTCATCTCGGTCCTTTGTGCGCGCATATAATTAATAAAAGAGATTCGATTACGTGCGGTTTATTCGAATGCTGTGCTGCCGGTCACTGGCTGCGTCGACGAGCTCCGAGCTGGCGAATGGCAGCACTCTGACTGACTGACACACACACACACACACACAATCGCATGCCATATGCACATCGTTGGCGGCCATGGCAGGCGAAAAGCCAATGCGAATGCCACGTAATCCAAAGGACGGACGCTTTTGTGCACCTGCCTCGGCCACTGCTGTGAATGCGCGAAATTAATGGAAATCTCATACGGCGCCGTAATGCACACAATATCAAAATCGATCGCATCGCATCGCCGGCGATTTTGTTGTGCTGATTAAAAATTCCGGCCGAACTCCGATGCACACTCAGTCACCCTCTCGCCTCCCCTGCCCCCATTCTTCACCCTTCACCTCGTCGCGTCACGATGCAAACGATGTGAGCCGAGTCCGACCGAGTGTCACTGACAGTGTGGCTCGCTGTTGATATGTTGTTAGCATTGGATCTTGCGGTCGAGCACAGAGAGCGCTCACCGGCGCACGATATACGATTCGAAACACACAAAAGGCAAACTGTATAATTACCGCGGCGATGCCGTTAGTTATCTACACCAATCCTTTCCTCTCTGCCGATGCACACACACACACCGCTCGCATCTGTAGTGACCCGTTTTCGCCGCAGCGTTCAGCCCGTCAAACACAACACGGCAGCAGCCGAGCAGCACTTCATTCTAATCTTCTCGCGTTCACAAACAGCGCGAAGAAGCGAAGAATAATTTCATTTCGTAGGTTCTGGGACTGGCGGCGTGCAGCGGTCTTTTCTTTTCCGACAAAGAATGGAAAGCAATTAACGTTAGCCACTTGCGACGAGTGATGAGTGCGCGGGCCGAACGGCCGCACGGAAAAATTGTAAAATCGAATCAGAACTTTCACAAAATCCATTCCTATTTATTATAACATTGAACGGCGGACTGCAGTGAGTTGACCGCCGATCGAGAAAAGTGGCCTTACTTCATCGTTCGGCAGGAGTACGACTGGTGCGCCGATCCAATCAAAACCGATCGGCCAATTCAGTTCAGCCATTGCATTGGCGGACGTGGCGAAGCATTCGTATAGCTTTTCGTGTTCTCGCTCTTGTCGTGTCATAACTATTTCCTCTGCTGGATCGCTCTTTCCACATATATTAGGGTGGATCGATTTCCTCGATTATTTCGATGACCAGACCAATTTTCCACGATTCTTAGCTCGCCAGGTTTCCCACGGAATTCACAACCATTTTGCGTCCGATCCTAGATTGGACGAAAGGTCGATTCCGGAGGGTAACTTGATTCTTTTTCGAGGCCCTATGCTCCCACCTTCCAATAGGAGAAAAAGGAAGGCAAAAAAAAATTATGGGAGACGAGCCGCCCTAATATAGATGCGCGCTCCCACCCTCAATGCCCGTCGTCCAGCCACCGGCATCGCGGCATTGTCATTGAACGTTGCGTTTGAATCCGAACATGTTTGCTACGTGCATTGCCGTCGCACCATTTCGATTCCATTTTATTTTTTTCGTTTCGGGTTTTCGTCAGTTCATAGATAAAATGGCGTGCGGTCGTGTCAATGTTAATGAACAAGAGCACAGGACGAGTGGCTCGAATCGAAATCCACGTCCACTCGTGTCGAATTATTATTACATTCGTTCGCGCACACATGCCCAATTGAATTTGAATAATTCATGTGGGGGATGCGAGCACGTACGCCAGAAATGTTGTGAACGATTAAATTTAGCTAATAAACTGATAAGCATCATCATCATCATCATCGGCGTCGTCGTTGTCGGCACGAGTGCAGCGAATGGCACTGTGTATCGTTCCGGCACTGCGAATGCTGCGGAAAACCGCAAAAATCAAGTGGCACGCATTCGACAACTGGCATTCGGTTATTCCACAACAAGTGCGCGCTAATAACTATCCACGGATGGATGCTGTGGAACGGTGGCGCGTGCCGTTGTTGGCAACCGTTTGTCGCGACCATTCACATGGCCGCGAACACAACTGCACACACATATTGGCCATTCGAATGGACGTTTGGGAATGGTTTTCCACTTCGTGTCACCACTTTCGCCGCGCGCCTCCCGTCCAATTACACCCGATTCCGTTCGGTGGATCGGGGATGAAATTAAATTGCGCAAATTTCATATTTTATGGACGAAACAGAAGGTGGCCCCGTTTGATGGCGACCGGTCGTTCGCATGGAAGCGACATTGTGAACCGATTTCCATTTCGAATGGAATACGAATCAATTGAATGTCACACTTTTGTGCGTTTCAATTTTCCGCGATGATGATCGTTGCTAATTAGGTTCACGTCACCCTCGGCTCTTGCGGTCTTCTGGATGTGGCGATGGTGACCCGACCGAATGGTCGAATCCAGCACACGTTTTCATTTCAATTCAATTCAATTCGATGGAATGACTTCGTTCCCATTGAGTATTTCGTGCACATGATTTTCCACAACTCATTCCATCGTCAGCCAAACGGTCCATGACCGGGGAGAGCGGGGAAAATGTGCTAGGGCTCGTTTCCCGAACACGCCAGAGCGATTTTGTCGCTTTGCGCTCCACAATTCTTGAGCTTTCCGAGGACCTTCAACCAGTTCCGCCTTAGAATTACTTCCAGATCCGGGCCTATCTCCACTTCCCAGCGTCCATCCGATGAATAGCTGGCCCTGAATTGTGATGGCATTTTGTGTCCGGCAAATCATCTGCAAATTCGCTGGCGCCACTTCAACTGGCTGCGACGACTGCGACCACCGATGCTCCGTTTGCCATTCGAAATGCAATTTATGCACAAACGACACCGATGACGAATTCCACCATTCTCGTTCTGTGCTCACGCTCAGGTCGCTTTTTAATTGGACGCAAACAAACGTGAAATTAAATTCGTTTTTGAGTGGTTTGTGTGCTGCGCACCGTTACGATGAGTGCCCACTGGCCGGACCCACAATGAGTGTGCGCGCGTCACTTAAATTTCGTTGTCAAACAGCATTTTCGTGGCCTCAGCAATTCATTCCGGGCCAAAGAAAAGTGTGACAATGGCAAACGGAAGTGGCCCAACGTCGACTTCAAACGTTCCACTCGCCGAATTATTTCGACGATTTTTTTCTTCTCATTCTCGCTATACCTACACAACAATTACGTGCGATGTGAACGCGGCTGCCTGCAAAAGTGACGTGTCGAGGTGGTCAAGGCGCGTTCTTGCCAGCGCATATCGCACGGCCCGAATAACAACGTTGGCATTTCTGCGCGCGTCAGCAGAAGAGGGAACGATAAACCCGCGACACATAACATTGTGTAACAATTAATTAATGTTGTTGTTTCGGCGCTCGTTTTCATTATTTTCATTTTAACTTCGCGTTTTTTTCTTCTTTCTGCTCGCAATTCGTGTTGTGCTCCCGTTTTTCGTAAGCGATCAGAAAAACGACTGCATTCGCCGCACGAACGAAACTCGTTGAAGTTGAAGAGCATTTTTTTGCATGTTCATTTCGCGCGCCCTCCCTCCGTCCTCCACCCGCTTCTTCCGTTCGTTTTCTGCAAAATATGCAGGAAAAAATATTAAAAAAAAAAAATTGTGTAAAACGAAGAAATCGCGCACGCCACAAACGACACGAAATGCGAAGCGGTGCGATGGCGTTCGAACTCGATGCCATATCAGCGCGCCGGAGATCGGGTGACGCTGAAAAGGCGATTCCACTTGCGCCGGCTCTTCGGATTGGAACGCACCCACATCGTCGACAAATATAGAGTTCCGAGATTTGCATCGGATTACCGGCTCAGGCGCCGGATTGCACCGCGCAACACGATACACGAGTCGAAGAAACTTTGATTCGTTGTTGTTGTTGTTGTTCCTCTCGTTGGTGTGCGGTGGCCGTGCCCCATCAGGCGTTGCGGCCGCGATTCGTGGCAAATCTTATTAAGAACTGATCCAGCCAAGCCAACGCGAAAAATTAAATCCGAAATAAAATATGAAAAACGCGAAGCTCCACAGGGAAATATATTGGATATTGTTGGTTCGTCCCGGCACCAGTGCCATTCCGTAGCAGAGGCGCCGTAAGACGATCGGGTATGCGCTCGCGCGTCCATCGTATCCGCTACGCTACGTCATTCGCGCCATTCATCCGCGAATTCCGCCATTGTTATCATCGTTCGCGAGTATCTGCCATGGATGGCGCACGCTGCTTCGTTTTCCGCCGTCTGCGACTCGTTTTTCATCCGCCTCCGCCTCCGCCACCGCTTCGATTGTTATTATTTTTGCATTTGATCCGCTGCACCGGTCTCTGGCCAACGACAGGCCGGTATCCGGCCGCACACCCAATGCAAAGTCAATGGTGAAGTACAGCGAACAGCGCAAAACGAAGCGGGGCATCGTGTGCACAGCGAAACGTACGAAACGAATCGAATAGGAGCTGCTGAGTGCTGCGCGTGTGTATTCAGTGGAAAATCAGCAAAGAGAATGACCAACATCCAGCTAACCGTGCTATGCGGATCGCGGACCATCGACGAGCGGAGTACAATTGTTTTTGATTAGTTCGGCCGAGGCCGAGACCGCCACGCCCGCTACCAGTTCATCGAACAAGAGAGTTCGAGTGAAAAATGGATGAATAAATTGAAGAAAAAAACCAAAAATATATCAACGCGCGGCCAGAAATGGAATGCATTTTTCTTCCATTCGTTCAAACGCAAAGCCATTCGCCACTTGCTTTCTCCGCCGCCATTTCTCACTTTAATTGAATTTTGAAAAAAGAAAAAAAAAAGAATTCTTTTCATGCGCAGCCATAACAACAGCAGCCGTTCGCCCGGCACACATATGTGCTCTTCATCATCATCAACGGTAGCGCGAACGGTAACAGAAAACACAAATCGCTTAAATGGCCCCGAAGACTCGGCTCGCATAACTGCGAAATTGTTATGCTTCGGCGTCAATCGTTGTATGCGTTCGTTGCACGAAATCAAATTAAAAAATTTCCCAACCGGCAAAATGGAAACGCGAACAGCAGCATTCGAGTGCCATAAAGTCGTTTGTTTTGTTTCGCCCGATGCCCTCCGCCTCCTGCCTTCTTTTTCAACCTTCCCTCTGCCTCCCTCTCTGTCGGTCTCTCTCGCTATTTCTTTGGATGCGAACCAGCCGCCAGAGTACACAGTACACTATCGAAATTTTTGGCCACTGACGTCAGCCAGTGGCCGGAGGCAACGCCACTGATTGCGAGAGCACGTACGCGCATTGAGTACGCATTTTTTTCATTTTTGCAGCGATCTGTCGTCTCCTTTCCGTTGTCGCGTCTTGCAGCTGAACTTAAATTTGTTTGTGACATAAGTTTGCCAGTTTATTTCTGCATATTTTCGTTTGACTGGCGCTCCAAATCGTGCGCATCCGTTGCATGCCGCCTTCTTCAAAAAGTTCCAGGAATAGCGCACTTCTTTGACCGATTTGAATTCGTTTTTTTCTTTTTGCATTTTGTTCGGTCGGCACTGGGAAGATGACGCGCACACCTTGCTGTAAAAACCGAATTAATTACCATAAGAAGCTGACGGCGACCTTGACTGCGAAGTCGTTCCTTCTCAGCAGGAAAAAAGTGTTCAAGCTGGTCGAATGAAAGCGGCACGCGTCGGCCAATCCTAGAACTTTTCGAAGAAGGCGGTGTGTGCATCACGATTCCAAGAAAGGTTCGGGAGGGCGCTGCTGCGACCGAACATATTGTATGCATTCGTTTATGGAATAATTCAAATGAGCGAAGACAGAGAATGGGCTCATTTGCGCGCACACAC